>ML785157.1:82547-94164 GCA_009831015.1 Picea engelmannii
CCTTTAATATCAACTTTACATTTTTCAACACTGGGAATGCTTAACTGTTGTCTCTGAAAATAAAAAATAATTCTTACCAATGGTTTGGTGAATATATATGCTAACTAATCTCTAGATCCAAAAAATTGAAGAGAAATGTCATCGTTGTTGAGAAGCTTGCAAATGAAGTGATAGCGAGTGTCATTGTGTTTTGTTTTCGGTGAAATGCATGTTTTTTGATGATGCAATTGTTGAACTGTTGTGATAGAAAATAGAAGTTGGATCCTTATCCACATGTGCAATATATTTCAAGAGTATTCTTATCCATACTACATGGCATGATGTTGTAGTAGCTACTACATATTTTGCTTCTACAGAAGATATTTAGACAGTGGGTTAATTCTTAGAAGCCTGAATTTGTGCCTAAATGAAAAACATATCTTGAGGTGTTTTTCCTATCATCTATGCTACCAACAAAATCCTTGTCTCTTTATCCCGTAAGTGTTTTTTCATCATAATTTGTGTATCACGATCCATAATCAGTTGTACCTGCAATATACCTTAAAAATATTTTTCCAAATTTCCAGTGAGAGTCCTTGAGAGACTCCATAAATATGGAAATAAAACTAGCTACATACATAACATCACCTATCTAGTTGTAGTAAGGTACAAGAGGCTACTTACAAGCCTCTTATATGTTTTTGAATCAATTGTCAGTCCATCATCCTACTTGCTCAATTGTGTTCATGTTGCAATAGGTGTTTTTATTGGTTTTCATTTGTCCATCATGAACCTCTTTAAGATATTTATATCATGCTTTTGCTGACATATGAAAATGCCTTGAGAGGACTTCTTAACTTAAATTCCCAAAAATTACTTCATGGGACCAAGGAATGTCATTGAAAACTCTCTTTTCATGGAAACTTTGATATGATCTAACATCAAATTACTAGTATATATATCATGTAATGTACCTCAAAAATCACCATAAAAAAAAAAAAAAAATTGTACATTTATAGAGGTCTCAAGCAAGTAGGCTTTCTGTATAAAGCTTGAGTTGAAAGTTTGTTGGAGACCTTACTGTTGTTGATTGTCTTTATTATACAACTTAAAATGTTCTACTGATACAATAAGTGTATCCTCCTCCCTTCAATGTTTATTCAAAGTCTTGTAACAATTACCAATATTTCTTATTTGATGATGTCTATAATACCTACATAGGTTTAACTATACAAGCACCTTGCAACAGGTCTGTTACTTCTATATCTCTAACTAGAACAAAAAAATTCTCCAATCAACACACATCGACTCCCGAAATCACAAAAAAGTGACCAGCATGCCAGGGTTTCGGAGTTCGGGATTTTGCAATTACAACAGCCAACGTCAATGCACAACAAATCCCGAAATTGCGAAACGTGACCCGCATTTTGGGATTTCAGAGTTTGGGATTTCTCGAATTCAACAACTAAGATCAACACACGACAACTCTCGAAATCGCGAAAAGTGACTAGCACTTCGGGATTTCGGAGTTCGGGATTTCGCGAATACAGAGGTCAAACATTGACAGGTACAAATCTCCGAAATACAAAACAAAGGGAAGGTTGGACTAGCGCTTCGGGGTTTTGGGCTTTCGGAACTTTGTGGGTTCAAGTGTCTCAACAACAACAACATAAACCAATTTCTGAAATGCGAAAGAGAGAAGCTTAGTACTTCGGGATTTCGCGTTTCGGAATCCCGCAACTTCAAAAGCCAAACATCAAACACAAACAATTTCTGAAATTGCAAAAGGATATGTGGAAATACCATTTTTCATGATTTCTGGGTTTGGGGTTTCGAGGTTTCGAATATCGACCAACAGCATACCATAACTTTCAAAAATGCGAAAGGCGGAAGGATGTGTGACCAACACATCGAGATTTCAAGGTTCGAAACTTTGTGAGTTCCGATGTCCAAACATCAACATATACAAACTTTCGAAATGCGAAAGAGGGAGAGTGGGTCATGCATTTCAGGATTTCGGGAATTTGAGCTTCGGGGATTCGGGGTTTCAAGTACCCAAACACTGCATAAAACAATCCCCAAATTCTGAAAGCAACAAGATGTGGGATCCACTACTTCTGGATTTCGGGTTTTGGGATTTTGGGATTTCGAGAATTCAGACTTCGGGGTTTCAGGGTTTCAAGTACCCAAACACTGCATACAATAATCCCCGAATTCTGAAAGAAACAAGATGTGGGATCCACTACTTTGGGATTTTGGGTTTTGGGATTTTGGGATTTTGGGAATTCGGGCTTCGGGGTTTCGGGGTTTCAAGTACCCAAACACTGCATACAACAATCCCCAAATTCCGAAAGCAGCAAGATGTGGGATCCACTACTTCAGGATTCTAGGTTTTGGGATTTCAGGATTTACGAACACATGGTGCATAAACACAAATGAAAAAGAAAATCTGAAATGCGAAAAGCGATTATGGTGTGGGCCCTACAATTTAGGGTTTTGTAGTTTACTAACTCCCGATGCAAAACATTACATGACATCAAACATCGAATCGTGAAGTTACGAAAAAGGTAAGGGGCCCATCCAATATCGGGTTTCGGCGTTTGGTAATGCTTGATGCAAGAACAAAATACCACGGGAATCGTCGAATCCCAAAATTTGGTCGGTTGCGGGGCCACTTCAGGTTTTCGGAGTTTGCAAGAACAAAAGGACTCCACACAGGTTGAACCGATAAACTCTGAAAGGTCAAAAAAGGAAAGGAAACATAAATAGAGTTTACAAACTCAATAATTTTGTTCCTGGCAATATTCATACAGTTGGATTTCAGAACTTATAGCATAACCTCCACTCCCAAATATACCAATCTTCAGCATTAAGTTTACTCAGAAAACACATACAGAAAAAAAAGTAACAATGAATTTAATTTAGAGGGGATTTCTTCCAGAGTTCAACCATAGATAATCCTTTCAACTATCATAACGAATAAAAAGGCCAATTTCTATCATTTGTTCAGGAAGGGATAACTCGAGTTCAGATTTACCATAGGTTCTCGGTCAGTGTTTAGGTTTCGGATCTGATTTAAAACATACATTGCATCAGATATAAATTCATTTAGATAGAGAATGGAAATCATTCCAGTTCCAATCAAACACATTGCAACAGATGAAAAATCATTCAGAACAAAGAAAGAGAAAATTTAACATATCTGAACCAATTTGCAGGAAGACAAGGGGAACAACCATGTTCCTCCCAACCATAGAACAAGGCATCCAGATCTACTTGCCTAATTCACCCCCTAGCCTAACCATGAATCCATGAGAGAGAACTTGTAAACTCCTCCTCAACAATGTCCTTCAAATCCAATAGTTATCCTCTTGCTTAACACTTACCCAATAGTGCTCATAACAGCAAGACAATTTGGTTTCAACAAAACTCCTCTTGCCTCACACTCAATCCGCAGTGCTCATAACAACAAGAGAACTCGAAAATCCTTTCCCAGCATACTTGGTAGCATCATGCCTCCTCACATATGCTATTTATCAATTTTTGCCCAGGTCTTTTCCCTCCTTTTGGGATTTTCACAGCTTTTCTTAATCCCTGATTTCCAGGGGCTACTAGTGGCCAAATCTCTGATTTTCCACTTGTAATCATCATCCCAGAGGCAGTTCCAACTTCTTCCCCACTTATGGAGTCATGGTCAGCTAATTTTAACATGGTTGTTCCATTTGTCCTCCTACAGTTAATATAATTATTCTATTGTGATACAAGTGTCATAGTCAAATAGTTAGTTGGTTCCAAACAAATCTCTGCCCAATAGTCACAATAATTAAATACAATTATTAAATTTGAAATTTGGAATTTCCATAAATGGAAAAAAATTTCCAGATCCGAATTTGCCAAAAATGGAAATAAATTTCCAGCACATAAAAATAAAAAATATTTATTTTTGCGGGATGTCACATCCTTTCCCCCTTTAGTAAAACATTGTCCTCAGTGTTCGTTCCTTTCCTGGAACAGTATTGGATGAGATTTCTGCAAATCTCCCTCCAATTCCCAAGTGGCCTCTTCCGGTCCAGAATGCGTAGGGGTTCGACCTGGAACTCACCCTCGGGTTCCACCTGCACCAAGTTCCAATCAATCATATGAGTAGGGTCATGAATATACTTTTTCAACAAAGAAACACGAAATACATTATGAATTCTTAGATTAGCTGGAAGTGCAAGATGATATGCTACGGGTCCAACTCAAGTTAGTATCTCGAATGGCCCACAAAACCTAGGTGCCAACTTGGCACAGTTTCCTAACTTTAGCGATTTTTTCTAGGCTTTGACCTTCAATTAAACATGGTCTCCCACTCGAAATTCCACATGTCTTCTTTTCTGATCTGCATAGCTCTTATGTCTGTCCTGTGCTTCTTTCAAGTTCTGTTGTACCTTTCTTACCATGTTCTCCATTTCTTGGAGCATCTCTGGTCCAACCATGAGTCTGTCAGCCAGGTTATCCTAGCTAATCGGAGTTGTGCACTTTTTGTCGTACAATATTTTGAAAGGGCTGAACTTAGCCAAAGTTTGGTACCCATTGTTATATGCAAATTCCACCAAGTGTAGGTAGTCTTCCCACTTGTTCGGTTTTGTTCTTACATACATGTGGAGCATATCTTCTATGATTTGGTTTGTCCTTTCGGTCTGTCCATCTATTTGTGGATGATAACTCATGCTAAAATTCAAATTAGTATTTATCTCTACAAACAATTCCTTCCAAAAAGAAGATGTGAATTTTACGTCTCTATCTGATATCACCATTTTAGGAATACCATGCAGTCTAAAAATTTATTTCATGAATATTTCAGCAATGTTAATATCTTTAAAAGTAGACTTTACAGGAATAAAATGTGCAGACTTACTGAGTTTATCGATTACAACCATGATAGAATCATTCTTTTTTCTGATTTTTAGGAAAACCTATGATAAAGTCCAGTGAGATGGTCTCCCATTTCCATTCTGGTACTAGTAATGGCTATAATAGGTCAGCTGGATGCTGGTGTTCAGCCTTAACCTGTTGACAATCTTGGCACCTAGCCAAGTACTCTGTTGTTCCGCCCTTCATATTAGGCTAGTAAAATAGTTTTCTGAGTGTTGTTATTGTTTTCTGGTAACCTGGATGGCGAGAGTATGGTTTCTTATGCACTTCGTCTAAAATAGTTAATTTTAGCTCTGCTGAATATGGTACTTAAAGTCTGTTTTTAAATCTTAATAGTCCCTCCTTGTCGATACTTATATCCGGTTCATCTGAGTTTGTGACACTATTTTGCAATTCTACCATCATCTTAGTGTAATTTTCATCATTAACACCTGTCGTTCTTATTCTTTGTTCCAGATCACTTTCTTCTCTGCTGATATTTATCTCAAATAACCCATGGATTCTATGGCTTAAAGCATCTACTACTTTATTTTCCTTACCCTTGATATGTCTGACTTCGAATTCAAATTCTCTCAAGAAGGCTAGCCACCTTGCTTGTCTAGCATTAAGGTCTGGTTGGTTAAACAAATATTTCACTCCACTATTATCTATCAATAGTAAGAATTTTCTGCCCATGATATAGTGTCACCACATTTTTAAGGCATGCATTACTACTGCCAATTCTAGGTCATGAGTGACATAATTTTGCACGTGTTCCTTTAATTTTCGGGATTCATAACAAATCACGTGCCCTTCCTGAGTTAGAACACCACCTAGCCCCTCTTTACTTGCATCAACTCATACTATGAAGTCTTTATCTGGGTCTTCTACCTTCAAGATGGGCACCGATGTCAATAATTATTTTAGCTTGTTAAAACTATCTTGACACTTTTGCGACCAGTTAAACTTGGTCCCTTTCTTTTGTAGTGACATGATAGGGTAGGCTATCTTGGAGAACCCTTCTATAAATCTGCGATAATATCCAACGATTCCCATGAATGACTGGATATCTGCCACATCTTTAGGCACTAGCCATTCCATAATGGCTTTTATCTTTTTCGGGTCTACAACAATACCTTCTAAGGAAATGACATGTCCTAAATATTGTATTTCTTTTTGATAGAAATCACATTTGTCAAATTTTGCGTATAGTTTGTGTTTTCTTAGTGTTTGCAGAACTATTCTAAGTGTTCATCATGTTCCTCCTCCATTTTAGAATAGACCAAAATATCGTCAATAAATACTACTATGAACTTGTCTAAGTACTGGATAAAAATGCTATTCATTAAGCACATAAATGTGGCTGGTGCATTAGTGAGTCTGAAAGGTATGACTACAAACTCGTAGTGTATGTATCTTGTTCGAAAAGTTGTTTTGTTTATGTCTTGGTCCTTTGTCCTAACTTGATGATAACTAGATCGTAAATCCAATTTTGAGAAGACCTTGGCCCCCCCAACTTGATCCGACAGATCATTTATCCTGGGTAAGGGGTATTTGTTCTTAATGGTTACTTTGTTCAGTTGTCTATAATCGATACATAGTCTTAGGGTACCATATTTCTTTTTCACAAAGAGGATTATTGCTCCCCATGGCGAGACACTTGTTCTAATATACTCTTTATCCAACAATTCTTGTAATTATATTTTTAATTTTGTCAATTCTGGTAGACTCATTCGGTAGGCTTCTTTTGAGATAGGGGATGATCTGGGTAGTAAGTCTATTGAAAAATCTATTTCTCTCCTAGGAGGCAATTCTGGTATCTCATCAACAAACATGTCTCTGAATTCACGTAGGACAACAAAGTATTCTAACTTGGGTTTATCTTCTTTTTCTAATAGATTCGTTACTTGGATGGCGTAAACTTGACATCCCTTTCTAATACATTTATTGAGTTGCATCGTTGAAACTTGTCTGACTGATACAATTTTTGGTATGCCTTGGGTTGTTCTAACAGTGCCAAAATCATCTTTATAGCTAAGTATCTTTGTATAACAATCTACTACTCCTTTGTGTTGTTCCAACCAATCCATCCCAATAATCATATCATAAGAACCTAGTAGTAGGATGTTCATATTGGTCCTTATCTTTTGACCATCTAAACTGAACTCAAGATTAGAAATAAAGTTAACTACTTTTCTTTTAGTCCCTATTGCTAGTTGTACAAGCCAAGATTTTTCATTCTTTTGTTTCTTAAGTTTATTCGACTCTACTACATCGGGAGTAATATAACTTAACGTAGTTCCAGAGTCAATTAAAACGGAAATTCAAGTGTCATGGATTTTACCTTCAATCTCTACCACCGAGGACTGGTGGTCAGCTTGTCGACCATCTATGGTTGCATTTATCTGATGCACACTTCTTCCCATGTCACCTACTGTTGAGGCCTCCTGCAAATTGTGAACACCAGTTCTGTTTGTTGTGATTAAACTATAACGAACCTCCTCGTTACAGTGACAAACCTCTTATAACAAGTGCAATTTTTTTTTTTTGTGTGTGTGTGCATGTGTACAAGGATAATAAATACATTTGACGTTGCATCACCATACGACGACAAACATGATGCATGTAATGTGATGAAAACATAAAGATATAAGATGCACATAAACCTCTACAAGCAAAGCACGATAATCAACAGACAATAATAAGACTAGCTACCCGCCCATCCTACCCTGCAATGGTTAGGACCTACAAGACACATAAGCAACACTCAAGCCCAGGTTCCCATCTCTTTTAACCATTTAAGGTCTCAGGGCTGGCGACTGTTCTGAGGAACATGGAGGTGTCTACATCTCGCCCGACACAATCCAGACCAAACTAAATATACTAAATCAACAAACATCAAGGACGATCGCTGCGCGATAAAGTTATATGAATCAACACACATTATAAGACTTCCACAGTGCAAGAGAATTTTATTATGAAATCCATCATGAAACGGCATAAGTGCGAGCGAAATGAAAACAACTTTATTTAAATCAAGAAGCAAGGGTAGTCATCTACTTTACTTCAAGGCGCGGAATTAATCATTCAATAATTCAACTCTAGATAACATTTCTAGATGAAGTGACTACACACATGCTCGTCATACCTATTATGGTGCCACATAAAATAATATGCTATGTTTAATCAACTCATTATGCAATATAAAAATAAACCAATTGAGAAATAGGAATTACATGAAGAATAGCAGGACACAGAAAGGCATAATTACAATTTTGAATTGTCGTAAACTCTTTAAATACAATTAGTATCTTGTTAAGATCAAGCTCATTTAAGTAAGGCATCACTTATCAAGTGATTCAATGCATGTAACAAGTACCACTCCTGTGTATCTCACTATGTAACATAAAGAAATGAATCGTCTAACTCAAGTGTTAAATTAAGAATTTAATACCAATTCCATATCCACATGTTTAATAAAATATAATTTTTTTTTTCAAGGTAATCATAAAGGATCAAACTTTAAAGAGCAATTAATGGCAGTAAGGGCTGCTTTATTCATCTATTAAAGGATTAAAGGATAAATACCTTTTAACAACACAAGACTTCAAGGCTAAATTACAACCCTATTCCAAGGTATCATAAGGTAGTCCCAATCCTTTAGGTAGTACAAAAATATATCAATGCCACCTTACACATCCAATCATAAGGTAAGGGATTTAATTATAAAGAGAATAAGGGAGGATCCCAATCACTAACAACATATTATCATATTGTACCTGGCTTTAAAGGACATCACAAATCATATATTAACACATAAAATTAAACTTCTCACTATATCATCCTATACTAAATGAGTTGTGGACATTTATAATATTTAAGTGATAAGGCAAGTGTTGTGGAACCACTCCATCCATAACAAGAAACTAAACCAAGCCGTAGATCTGCAACTAGGCAACCATATTAACTAGAATGCTAATATTACATAAACAAGAAGCGATCTCAAGGCCCTCATCACAAGAAATTAGTTTTGTATTTAAGGATATGGAAAATAATCAGATAACTGGGCAGTCATCGTAAGTAGGTGACAAGGCACAAGATGGTAGTGCAAATGAACTAGGCCTTTAAAATTTGCGCTGCTGGGTAAGAATAAAAGTAATAACTCAGGGCAAGGGAAAACTCATACAACTGTAACCCAATTGCATTTAAATTCAAAAAAGTCTTATCCACAATTAAATTTTGCGTTGATAAGGTTGAGATTGTTCCATCAATTGTTTAAATCCCACGTCAACTCACATAAGGAGCGTAAAGTATGTACTGTACATTTGTCCCAACAAAAATCCACATTCGCAGCATCAAGAAAAACAGTATATAGAGACAACCCTTTTAATAATTGGAGAATTGATTTATTTATCCATTCATTAATTATAAAACCACCAACTAAAATATATTGGTAATTCAAGCAAATATCCATAAATTTGCCCCCAAAGATAAACTATCGTCGACTACAGATGTGTCCAGGCCATCAATGCAGAGATTTTCGCTATAAAAAAAAATGAGGAAACGGGAAAGCGTGGGTAACAGGCCACGTTTGTAAAGGAAATTCAAGTCCCCTAAAAGAACTTCGCCATGCAACGAGGGAACAGTCAGCCGTAATCAAATGGAAAAATCGCCAGAAAAGAGATACCCCAAGAAAAACACGCAGAGGTATCAAGCAAAATGTAGATAGAATATTACCAATAAATACATGTAATAGTAACTTATTACCCAACAATAAATCGTTCTTATAAGAAAAGGGAAGGTGAAACTGTGGTTACCAAAGGTGATATTTAATATTGCATGGCCGGCGTCCTGAAATGAAATCATCCATAAAATAAATTGCAATCCAAAGGTTTATGCACACGGGTCGAGGTGTGAAGGATGCCCAGGTAGCCCAACACTCAGAGGAAACCACCGGTCCGCATAAATTAACGAAGGATAGCTAGTCTCGCACCGGACGGATTCTACAATGCTGAAACAATTGGAAAAAGGGAAAAATGATGTGCATATAGCACCAGAAAGAAATGGTAATGAAAATCACAAGAGGGTATCTTGTTGTAATTGCCAGCTGACTAAGGAAAATCAAAGTTCAATTACTTAATTCGCTGAAGGTCTGTTGGAATCCGAGGAGGATAATGCTAGAACCGAATGCTAACCAAAATCACTCAGAAATAAGGCTAACCAAAAATTGCACCTTATTTAATTTGTTGTCGGTCTTTCTGGCGTGGAGATGCAGTCAAGAATTTCGATTAATAAAAGAATCATTCACAGTATCAGATTCGTTGTCCTTGTATCTAATCGCTATTTTTAAGCAAAATAACAGTGCTAAGTTTCATCAAATCATTGTCCATAAATGTACTATCACAAGTGAGCAAGGGTAAAAAGGAAGCCAAAAGATGGGTGATTAAAAGCGAAAGGAGTTTGCTGGGAAATTTCACCCCAAGTCCACGAAGTGCTGCCGAAGTGGTTTCATTTTTTAGGAGAACAATCTAATATAACAATGCATTATCTATGCAATTTACAGAGGTAAAATCACAACGCATCACCTCTATACTAACCAAGCATTATGTATATACGACCATGCATCATAACTATATCAATGCTCATCTATGAATGTAAAACTATACAACAATAATTTAGATGCGAATATACCACATCCGGGAAAATACAGCACGAAGAGTAACGCAGAAGCATAAAGATCCAAACCAAGGAACAATAAAACTCAAACCAGAACGCTGACCACAATAATTTTAATCAATCAATTGAATGGGAAAATCAACAGAATTCATCCATTACAATCAACATACAGATCAAGCATGAGTTCCTAATGCATTCTACTATACAAAATAACGAGCGTACCGTTGCCTTATCACCCACCTCGAATGACGTCTGCGTGCTCCATGTCACTCCCGCTTGCTGACAGTCGATACCTCACCGATACCTCCCAGCCAATGCTAGGGGTACTCTGCTTTCCCCTTAGCCCCCCAAACTGCAAAGGGGCCACACACTATCCAGATGGTACGTCTAGCTCCCAGCTTGCCTAGCAAGGCCGAGCTACCACTCCTATCCGAGATGGGAAATCCCAACTCCCCACAAGTAATCAGTCAAGTCACAAATCTGGCAGCGTAACATTACTCTAACAGTCGATCCCCCTTTCTTCCTTGTCCTCTCTCTCTTTTATAGAATTTTAAAACTTCCATTCTTTCCCTAATCTCATTAAATTTTAAGTTTTAATAAAAATATTCCAAAACTTCTCCTTCGTACAAGTGTCATCCATCCCCCACTTTCCTCCAATAATTATTTTCTTTAAATTAATAATTGTCTCATTTCCCTCACCCACCTAGAGTTACTCCTAAATTTACACCTAGGTGTTCCTAGATTCCCTTACAGGTTTTAAATACCTTCCTTAAAATGAAGTTGCTAATTTAGTTCAATTTAGAAGGTTCTTAATTGCAGATTCCTTACTAAGTTGACCTCGCTTTTTACCATAAGTTCCCCTCTTTCCCTTATTATGTTTCCTCCATTCCTTAGTTTCCTAAATTTTATAATTCCTCTTTCCCCGTCTACTAATAATTTAATACCTTCTTAAATTATCAAAAGTTTAAAATAACTTAAATGCCTCCTCATATTTTATAATTAACCTCTTTTCATTTTTACTAATAATTTAATACCTTCTTAAATTATCAAGAGTTTAAAATAAATT
>ML785157.1:112637-153522 GCA_009831015.1 Picea engelmannii
AATCCATAGAGATGACTTCCCACTTGGACATAGGAACATCATGTGGTTGTAGGAGGCCTGCCGAGTGATGGTGGTCAGCTTTCACTTGTTGACACTCTAGGCACTTGGCGATGAAATGGACTACATCGTGCTTCATACCTACCCAGAAGAAGAGCTTCCTCATGTCTGCGTACATCTTCTTCACACCCGGATGCGCACATTAAAGTGCTCTATGGGCTTCCTTCAATATGATGCTTCGAATATCCCCATTTTCAGGGATGTACATCCTTCCTCGATATCTCAATAGTCCATCTGCTTCTAGACTATATCCTTCATGCTTTGGATCTAACTGCCTCCCACTCTGGGGGTTTGAAGTAACCTTTAAATACCAACTATCTCCTTGGAGTTGTGTCAACACATGTTCCCTCAGATTGACCTTTAAGGGTACTAAGGAGAAGATACGTGGTCTCCTACTCAAGGCATCTGCGACCACATTTTCCTTTCCCTTGATGTACGAAATACCAAAATCGTACTCACTCATAAATTCACTCCATCTCCTTTGCCTGGCATTCAAATCCGTTTGAGTGAAGAGATGTTTTAAACTTTGATGGTCTATTTTAAGCTCAAAGTTTCGCCCAACAAGATAGTGCCTCCAAAGTTTCAGAGCTAGCATTACAACTGCCAACTCTAAATCACGAGTTGCGTATAGCTCTTCGTGTTTCTTCAACTTCCTTGATGCATAAGCTATCACTCCTCCATCCTACATTAGCACGGCCGCCAACCCTTGCTTCGAGGCATCCATGCATACTGTGATGTCCTTTTCCATATCCGACACTCGTAGAATTGGTGCACTAGTTAGTAACCTCTTAAGCTCAATGAATGCACTATCACATTCTTTTGTCCATTCATACCTGACCCCCTTGCGCTGCAAGGTGGTGATGGGTTTCGCTATTTTGGAGAATCCCTCCACAAATCTCCGATAATAACCTGCTAGCCCCATGAAGCTTCTCACCTCATGGGCATTTTTCGGCACCGACCACTCCATAATGACGTTTACCTTTTCTGGGTCTATAGAGATTCCTTCACCGGAAATGATATGACCTAAATAGTGGATCTCTTTCTGAAAGAAGCAACACTTCGACAACTTCCCATACAATTTTTTCTCTCTAAGGAATGACAACACTACTTGTAAGTGTTCCTCATGTTCTCTTTCATTCTTGGAATATATGAGGATGTCATCTAGAAAGACTTGTAGAAAACGATCTAAGTACTTCTGGAATATGTCGTTCATGAGGCTCATGAATATTGCTGGTGCATTGGTCAATCTGAAAGGTACTATGACAAACTCATAATGTCCAAACCGAGTACGAAAGGCATTTTTTGGGATATCGCCTTCCTTAATCCTTAACTGATGATACCCGGATCACAAATCGATCTTTGAGAATACCGTTGCTCCTTTGATCTAATTGAAGAGGTCATCTATTCGCGACATTGGGTACCTATTTTTCACTTTAGCACGGTTCAAGCCCCTGTAGTCTATACACAGTCGTAAGGATCCATCCTTCTTCTTTACAAAAATTATGGGTGTGCCCCAAGGTGAGACACTAGGCCTTATTAACCCTAAGTCCAGTAACTCTTTCAGCTGCATTTGCAACTCACAAAGTTCTGACACTGTCATCCGATACAGAGTCTTGGAAATTGGTTCTGCACCAGGTTTTAGCTCAATAGTAAAATCAAGCTCCCTCTCAGGAGGTAACCTTGGTAACTCGTTCATAAAAACATCCTTAAATTATGACAATACCGGGTACTGATCCAATGAGGGTCCCTTCCTTTCATTCACTTCTTCCACTACATAAATTTGGCACCCTTGCCTCAAGAATCTCTTAACCTTCATAGTTGATATGAAGTGTAACAACACTTTTCTCTGTACACCCTGGATCTCTAATGGCCTTCCTTCGTCGTCTACACAAAGCACCCTCTTAGCGAAACAATCTACCAAAGCTTGGTGAGCTGCTAACCAATCCATTCCAATGATTAGGTCATACGCCCCGAGAGCACTGACGTATACCTTCAACCTGATAGTACACACTCCCAGGTCTACTATGCAATTATCAACACTAGGTCCCACTGCTTGTTTTTCCCCCGAAGCCATCTCGACTTGTTTAAAGTCATCATGCTCGTATCATGCCAACCCACTCTTTTCTAATGCAGATGGTTAAATGAAACTATTTGTTGCACCATAGTCAAATAAACTCTTAACATTGATATGATTTAGCGTACCTAATGACTCCACCACCGTGGATTGATGTTCGGCCTGGCGATTATTAACTGTTGCGTAAATATGGTGGCTACTACTTGCTCTTTCCATCTGTGCCTTTCCTTCTCTATGCACGAACCCTGATTGTAACTCCGGGCAGTCATGTTAGTACTGGGGTCCTCTGCACCCCGAACAGGTACCACGAGATTGAACCTGCGCACTATTATGTGACTATCTCTGAAATGAGTTCCTTCCCCTGGAACCCCTGCCCCTACTAGTTGTTCCTTGAGATGGATGTGGACCTGTCTATGTCGTCGGTGATGAGCGAGATGTTGCATTCGCTGCCATTGAAATCCCTGTGGTTATTGTCCTTGGTGCAACTATGTTACCATATGGAGGTGGCCTTGAGCCCCCTCCCCTGGGAAATATTCTAGAGGCCTTCCCCACAAATCCAAGATGATGCGGAAAGGTTGGTCTTGTACCTCCGGTTAAGTTCATGTGTTCCTCCGCATAACGTGCATTTTCCACAGCTTCTTCTACTGAAGACGGTTATCACATCCGCACCATAGCTCTTATCTTAGGGTTCAATCCATAGACGAAGCTCGTTGCCTGGCGTTGGTCATTATCCATATACAAAACATATTTGACCAATTCCATAAATCTGATCTCATATTCTTCTACAGTTATGTTTCCCTGTACTAAGGCATGAAACACCCCTACCTATTGTTCCTCATAATAAGCTGGCAGATATTTTCTTCGGAACCTCTCCTCGAAAAGTTCCCAAGATACTATGTCTGGGGTAAGATGCAGTTGTCTTTCCAGGTTGCCCCACCAGTTCAAGGCACTGTCTCTTAACTGAAAAATTGCGATCTTTACCTTTGAGTTGGATGCATAGTCCCTTAAGGCAAAACACCTTGTCATGCCTTCCAACCATGCTTCTACACGTTCACTGGTGCGACCCCTGACAAACTATGGAAGTTTAATCTTCTGTAATTCTCGAGTGATGTCTTCGGGTGGAGTTCCTCCCCCTAAATCCCTTGATGCTTCTGGATTATCCATTCCAGATGGTGGGGGTTCCACCTCGGTCCCTACTGATTGTCGCCCCTTTAAAGTCTCATTTATGGCCTCCAATGAGCACAGTATGAGAGCTAGTTCCAGCGATGGTGGTGGCGGCACTGGTGGTGTTGGCGGTGCTTGCGACGATGCTCCCCTGCCTCGATTCCCTCGAGTCCTAACCATCCTGTATGATTTAACCTGCATCAACCAAAGTTGTCAGAGTGAGTTCAAGGATGTTTCAAATTGGCACTATTCAAACTAGAAACAGGGTTAGGCACAAGTTTTTCTTTACTTGTCTGTAAATAGACATTACTCTCTTTAGCGGATTGGCTTGGTTAGGGTTAAAACATCTAAGCTTGATTTCTTCGCCTAAGAAAACTATTGGTTCCCTTGCCTGCTAGCCTTGCGCCATACTCGCCAATTCCTCTAGATTACTTTCCTAGTGTGTATGTCACCTCCTTCCCACTTGTCCTAGTCTAAGTTCTTTGAACTTTTCGCTTACAACTAAATATCCTTCGATGCTTGACTCGTGGGCTCTCCTTGGCGCATTGTACATATGCGTTGAATTGTGTGTCTCGGTGGCTGCAGGTGCGAGTCTTTAAGGATTGTAGAGTGGCTTTCAAGCATGCTTAGCTTTGATTGGTGGAATGGAATGAAAGGGCTCGGTGATTGCCTCGATGATTTGTGTGTAAGGTCTCGTGAGCCTGATGCTTGGATAATCGGAGTTTATACTTCGGGATACACTCTGTTACCATTAATCTATTTAAGTATAAGAATTTATTTGTAAAGACTCATGAGGGTGCGTTGGTGTTAATGCTCTTCTTAAGGCGCTTCGCTTGGTGGGTGGTCTTGGGTTCAAAACCCATGGACCCTCTAACATTTTTTTTTTTATGTAACTTTATTTATTAATATTATTATTTTTATTTATTTTTAATTATCTTAGTTTTAAATATTTAAAACTAATGTTTAAACTTTAATTTTAATAACATATATTTAAACCTTTAATTTTAAAAACATAAAACATTAGTCACCATAGTTAAAACATAATTTCCTAAATTAGCTAAAATAAATTTATAAATTATACATAAATTTATAAATTTAAAACATGTTTAATTGTTTAATTTCTAAATTTATGAGATCTATTTCTAAATTTATGTTTGATTTCTAAATTTGAAATATGTTTAAATATGTTTATCCTAATTTTTAAAACGTAATATATATAATGTTTAGACCTAATATAATAATTAAAATAACTAAATAAAAAAAAAAAAATTAAAGTAAAATAATTAAAATAGATTTTTTTTTTTTTTTAAATTACTTAAATTTAAAACCAATTAAAAAAAAAATAAAACCAAATGATCGTGGGCCTCACATGAGGCCCACGTGCCCTCTTATCCCTCCAAAACCCTACACCTAGCTCTCCAAACCCTAAATGCATCCTTCTCTTGCAGCTGCTAAGTGTGGTGATACAGCCTCTTGCCAAGCATATATTTTTTTACACACTAAATCTGAGTCCATCGAACCCTAAATCCGAGTCCATTGAACCCCTGTCTTTGTTGAAGCTCTCCAATGTTGGACCTTTATAAGAGTTCAGATCCACCATGTCGGATTCATCGAGTCCTAGGTCATGCATTCGACTCTCATCCACGTCTTTGGAGCCCGAAAAACAACGCCAGGCCACAGGAGAGACCTTCAGCAAATGGTTGGAGATGTAAGGGTTATTCGTGGGTCTCCTGTGCTTGAAAATTTCAGACACCTTGCACAACACGAACCTGGAGTCAGAATCCTGAGGAGGTCTGGGCATTTTAATTTGTGTAGAGTGGAGGTGGCCATATAATACACAGGCTGGGCGTTTGTCTTGCATGTTTGCGTTGGGCTTGTATTTTGACTTCTGGATCGACTTGTATTGGCTTTTTTTGTTTGTTTTCTTGTGCAGAGGAGGCTCCTTGGTGGCTTTGCACTTGGGCACTATGTTTAGGTTGTATGCGCAGTGCAAACGAAGATCCATCATGGGCTCCTCCTTCTCGACAACTTGGGAGTTGTTGATAACTGCTTCGATGGTGAGATTGTGCATATTGCTATTTGTTTTTTAGTTAGGGCCTCAAATTGAACCGAGGTTTTCTATTTTTGAGCTGTTGCAGAAATTATTTTTCCCTAGAATCTCTGCAGATTTGATTTAGGGAAGAAATTTGTGTGTTTTTTCTCTATTATATGAATTGCAACAAGGAATTTTTTTTTTTGTTTTAGGCCTATTTCTATATGTCGTCCCCCAAATATAATCGTAGGAGTAGAGCAGATTGATATCATTGCTTTTCTATTTGATTAAGGCAGGTGTTTGTATCCACCATCCTAAAACCCCATCACTAGATTCACATGTGCAGGATCCATGTGGGGTAAAAGTAGCCAGACTCGCCTTACCTGTCTGTGCTTCTCCATGGTATTTTTTGTGTTGTTTTGCTATTGCAGGGTCTATTTTAAGGCAAATTTATGCTCATAGGGTCATTTTTAGGTCTTTTGGCTGAAATTTTAGGGCAAAATTTGTTGTGCCTGTTTTGGCCTCCCCATAGCTCCTTTGTGTCCTTTTTTTTTTTTTACTTTCATTATTTTTTTATTATATATATTTTTTATTACTCGTTTCTATAAGATGGCGGTTTTTCTTCACTGCAAAAATAATACATAAGCCACCCAAACAACATGTTTCTTTTTAAGGCATGTTTGGCTTACCTCTTAACATTCTTTCTGATCGCAATTTGCATTTTCTAAGAACATTTTGGAAAATGCTGTGGCAATTATTAGGCTGCCAGCTTAATTTCTCTAGATCTTATATAAGTTTTATATTCTAATAACAATCATGGAGAGACTTTCCATGGCTTACGTAAGGAACTATCTCCCTAACGACCACCTTAGTGTTCCCAAGACCACGATACGATAAAGATATGTTGGTTGTGCTTGCAAGGGTTTGGCCGAAGGGTAGTCGTTATGTACCTTACGATAAAGAGATGCTAGCTATGCTCACGATGGTTTGGCGTAAGTGTAGTCGTCTTGTACCTTACGACGTTGAGTTAGTGATATAGGGTTGTCTCAGTCTAGTTTCAAAACATTTTCTCGACTGAAGAATTGTGCTTGTTGGGTGTGCAATTTCTTTACTGAAGAATTGTGCGAGCTGGGTATGCAATTTCTCTATTTCAAATTATATATATATTTCTTGGCTTTAGTGACTCGCGCTTGACATGTGGGGTTGGAGTTTGGAAAATGTAACTCTCTCTTGGTTTATATTTATTTACTTTTCTTAATTTTACATTATATATATATATATATATATATATATATTACTCATAACTACACACTTTTTTTTTTTTTAATATATGTTTTACATTATTTTATAATAGATGATGGATTGGCTTGCAGGTTAGGCGAAGCTGGAGCTGGAGGTTGGACCAGATTTATCTAATTAAGGGTTTCAGGGCATGTGCCAGCTTTATCTAATTTCTGGGTGGGTACAGTTCCATTTCTAAATTGGGTAGGTGGGTAGGTAGGCCCTTAAGGCTCCAGTGCTTCAAACTGAAGCTCTGATACCATGTGTAGGGACCATAAATCAACAAGCCTAGTAAAATCTTTACAACTACACATAACATTTCTAACATAGAATTTCTGAGTGCGTAAATAATTCATTAGCTTTAAATAAGCATATAATATTTCAACAGAATTTAACATTTAACTACAGCATGAAAATAACTTAACAGAATAAAATTAAATTACCTCTTCTTGATGCTAATTTCTTCGTTGACCCGGTTGTCCAACCTGCTGCTTTGCTGTTGCCTGATGCACTGACCAACTCTGCCCAAACCGACTAACCTCCCAGCCAACTAGGAGGATCTTGTCCGGCTCCCTAGCTCCAAAAAACTGAAAGGAATCCTAGCCCCCGTGCCTAAAACCCCCAGCAAACCGGTGCCCCCTGCTTCTGATTCACCAAAACCCCCCAAAGCCAAACTCCTCACACCAGAGATCTCCACAAAAAATCTCCCACAGAAATATATCCTCCTCTCAAAATGCTTCCTCCTTCCCCACAAAAGAATCCCCTTCCTCCATAAGACTCTTCTCGTCATATTCCCCCTTCATTAATTTCCTTATCCCTTTATTTATTATCTTATCCCCTTATTTATTATCTTATCCCTATATTTAATATCTTATCCCCTCCATTTAATGTTTCTTCCCCCCCTGTATACGTAAGTCTTTAATAAATTAAATTATTAACCCCTTTAATTCTTTACTCACATAATTAATCAGTCAATTAATAATTATTTAATCATTGACATATATGAACAAGTAATTAATAATAATTAATTTGTTAATATTATTTAAGAAATAATCATTGTTTAGCTAACATTTTAGGACAGTCAGATTATCAAATTAATTATAATTAATAATCCTAAACATCTATTTAAGGAGGGTCGTTACAATATCATCAACATAAAAACAAACATTAAGAATTTTACCTCATTAATCTGATTTGGTATAAAGAGTGGGTTGATTATTTCTCTTGTTGAACCCATTGTTGAGCAAATAAGAGTCAATTTCACTATATCAATCTCTTGGAGATTTCTTCAAGCCATACAAGGTTTTCTTTAGCTTGTAGACTTTGTATTTTTGGCCTTTTACTTCAAATCCTAGTGGAACATAGTTACCAAATTAACGAGAATTGTACAGAGTTCTCATTGTTTTGGGTGTCCAAGTTTTTACCCCGTTTTTAAAAATGGTGCTATCGATAGCACCCCCCATCCATTTTTAGGTGGTTTTCAATATTATAAAATTTTCGATCTAGAATGTTTCCACATTAGTTTTTTAAATTCTTATTTTTCCTCTGTTTTAAATTCTCTCTCTCTCTCTCTCTCTCTCTCTCTCTCTCTCTCTCTCTCTCTATATATATATATATATATATATATATATTATTCAACAGTGTTTTTATTCTTTTTTTCATGTTTCTTTCAATCTTAAAAATATTTTTTACCATTTACTTTTTGAAGTTACAATTTTTCATATAATTTTGTCTCCTGAATTAATTTATTATTCCATACTTTTTTAATATAGTGAAAAACATCATTTTTAACACATTGTTTACCTTTACTTCAATAAATCGAAAACAATTTGTAGTTAAATAACACTATTTTTTAATATTTAGCAATAAATACTCATTTTATAGCCATATATAATAAAAACCCTATACATTTTGGTACATATTCCTTAAAATAACATGTCACATAAAGAATTTTTATGGACATAATTTTATAAAAAAATTGCCATTTTCTTTCATATTTTTATACATTAGAAGTAAAAAAATGACAACATTTAATAAAATTTTCCAATGTATAGAGATTCACATACAAACAAAATGAAAAAAAAAAAACAATAAAAATATTCATCACAAAACAAAAACAGATACATCTTTATTTTTATTTTCAAATATGAAAGTCAATCATTACAGTTATAGCTTATCAAAATTTGCAAAATTGAGCATCATCTTCAAAGACATATTTAAACTAATCAACAATATCATATATCCCAAATTCATCATTCTCAACAGACACACTATCATCTTCTTTGAAGCCATTTTGTGCTTCCACTGTGTAATCTACCTCAAATTCGTCATAAAAAAAAAAAATTTCTCAGGAACATTAATCTCAAATTAAATTGATAGACTCATAGGTAGGGGAAAGATGACAGTTCTTCTTTGTTGTTAAACTCTGATAAGTTTCTTATATTATGATTATACATGTTGACATTTCTATCCAGTCCAACACATGAGGAATAGAGTTCCTAATAAATAACATTCTGCCACTCTAACATTCTCATCAGTCCTAAAATTATCCAATCATTCATATATATATTTATATATTATATTGAACTTAGACTATGGATAACTTAGGATTTACAATCCTAAATTATTCCCCAAGAAAAATACCTCTTATACTTATGCCCAAGGAAAGTCTCATTAGTCTTTTGAAAAAAAGGATCCTAAACGATGCACAACATAAGGGGGGTCGGGATACACACCTTAGTAGCAAGTTGTAGTCTTAACATAAAATATTTGCATTCTTATTTATGGTCAAATTTCCCGAATGAAGTCCCATGCAGTTAACGATTGGTTAAATATCTACGAGTCACCATTTACATAAAGGCTTTGTAATGATAAGACTCCATCCGAACAAATTCGTTTAACCCTAACTTAACTTCCCGATATCTCAACTAATTGATGTCTCTCTTCGAACAAGATACTAATTGGACTCACCAGAGTTATAGTTCACAGTTTTTAGTTGGTCGTGTCCCGAAGGAACCCTCTTTACTTCGTACATCTTTAATATGAGGGTAAGGTTCTCGACAGGCGTGAATTTAAAAATCTGATCCGGCCGTTAATGAAATCATGTGTGAGTGAGAAAAACAATGGTTTCACTTGACCCCTTGACTAATAGGCTAACACCAACTATTTCCCCATCACATGGCCAGAATGTTCCATCGTACTAGCAACCTTTACTCTGCGTAGTAAGGACTCTCTTAGGTTTAGATGGAATTCATTCTACATTTGCACAGTTTTTCCAAAAACAATTCTTTGTTTTCCTTCACAAGGGAATATTGAATGCTTAGATGCTTCACCAGGTGGAAAACAGATGTCCCTACCCGTCCGTTCTGGTAAGTTTGCGACCCCCCTGTAACTTTACAAGTTGAAATATTACCCGACTTTCATTACAGTGGAAGAACTATTATACTAAAGCTCTGGTTTATATTTTCTTATGACAACTAGTTTATGTGGTTAGTTATTTATCTTGTAACCCAGATTACACATGTTATTAGGAATTTCCTTCACTGATAAAATGTTTTCAAACCCTTTCGGGACCTTTTTGGTACCCCCTCATTTACTCCAGTACCTACATTTTGGCACAGTCAATTTAGCGGGCTATGGGGTTGTGCTTCTTTGATGGTTTTGCAGTATCCCTCTATTCGTCTTACAGATTTACCTTCTCTAATGCTACTTCTATCTAGTTTTTGAATCCCTGTAAGTCCTCACAGAAGTATTAATCTCTAAATAAACCCTGATAGGGTAGAAATCCTGATGAGGAACATGTCTTCGATTGTTTTACTTCGATGAATCCTGATAGGCCAACTACTAGCTTGAAGCATTCAAAAGGGATTTCTGTAACTTTCTTTCAGTAAGTAATGTAGAGGGGTTACCCTGTGTCCCAAATGATTCGTAAAGGAAAAATACTCTGTAACAAGCAATATACGAATCTAAGGAAACTTCTCGTTATATATTGTTATTATCATTTTGAGGGTGGAAACCACCATTCAAGAAATGTATTCGGCATAAGTATTATTCTGAGTGAAGTCTGTGTAAGGTGATGAAATACATTTCGATGATATGTTAATTCAGTACTACAGTTTTCTGCACTTATATTTTTTGAAAAAATGTTTGACTACTATCGTAACTGGGTTCTTGTATTTCGTCTGGAGTATATAATGTGTCTTATCTTGTATTTCTTGATTATTTAAACCTTAGAAGTCTTTCTTTGCTTTTATTTAGGGTAATTAAGTTTTAAGAACTGTGCACAATGAGACCTAAAGATGGGGTCTCTGATTTTTTCCAGCTACCCATCAGATCGACATTGGCCTCCTCCTCCCATCAAGTTTGAGGTTGACTTTATCATTTATGCCGCGAGAGATGACCTATGCTAAGGCCCAAGTTAAGTACAATCCTGATTTTTCTATAATTATTTTGTTATAAATACTTTACCTTGGTGATTCAATTATGTTTACCTCGTATAAGAAACTTTATTATCCATTGACAAATACTAATGAAATTTACTTGTTTCCATGCAGGGTCGAAGCCTCTGAACCCTCGGATTTCGGGCATCCTTTCGTGGAAAAGGTACTTGTGTTCCTTTTAAACTCCTCAGGACTTATCGTACCATATGGTAATATCAAAGCTTCTCGGTTTGAATACCGTAATGGATACAGTTCAAAGCTCAGTTCCTATTTAGAAAAAGTATCAAATGTTGTAACAATATTCAATATGGAAGATTATAATGCAGTCGTTGCGTAGGTTAGACATACCCTAATTCAGGTTTCTCGATTTGGGTTGTATTTTAATGTTAAGATACAAGACTCTTCTCTTATATATCATATAATGAAAGCAAGGAAATACATAATGATTAAATTTTTTACTTTTTCAATATGCTAGTTATTTCATCTTATTAGGTTATTTATGGAAATGAAGAGCATATTAACCTTATGCTTTCGAAAATTATATTCCTTATTTTTAGTTACTCCTACATTATTGTAAATTTCTTCAAGCAACTTCATTGTGGCCAAGTAGAGTCTATTGCTTCTTTTATTCCATTGATGTCTGGTTTATATAGTAACTGTCATGATTCTTCATTCACTAACAACAATATAAAATTTGAACCTATTGAAACATGCATCCAGAATCTTTGTTTTAGTTCTAAGTAAAAACAAGCTTTCTCTCTTCTAGTATCTTATTCCATAATTTTGTTGTTGAAAGGTTCATTTGGTTCAATAATTCCATAACTTGAAATATAACCAGTTAGGCTTAATCACCTCCATTACATCCTTAATATCTATTGACATATATATACTCTAGACTTTTAGAAGTGAATTTAAAAAGTCATGGGGTTATCTCTCTCTCTCTCTCTCTCTCTCTCTCTCTCTCTCTCTNTATATATATATATATATGTTTGTATATGCAGTCGGCTTCTATTATATATATATAGTTATTTACATAGTTGTATTTAAATATGGTAGAGTAATCGTCCAAAAATTCATGAGATGCTCTACAAGATTGTAAATGCATAATGTAGCATGTACTGTTTGTAAATATCAGATTCATTTTAGAATAGTGGACACTACATGGTTATTCAAATGTGAACAACATAATCAGATGAAAAAGATACACCGAACTGGTAGTAATTTCTAACCTAATTAAAAGTGTAGAAATTCATTAACACAATACTTTTCCTGGTATATCCCCCCATTTGAATTTCATTTCCATTCAAGTTACTTAACAAAAATTTTACTCCACAACTACAGAATTTATGGGAGAGTCCATCCTACTTTCACGATATTCTCTAGAATTTAGTAAACGAAATACTTCAATCATATTTAAAAAAATGGAAAATGTATCAATCAATAATTTACAATGGCATTTAAACAAAGAAGGAGAAATGAACATATCTGAATAATTTTCTGAACAAACAAATGGAACAACCACGTTCCTACCCACCTTAGAACAGGGCAGTCAAATCACTTGTCATGTTCACCCCCTAGTGTGACCATCAATCCATGAGGGATAAATTGGAACTCCTTCTCAGCAAAATGTCTTTCAGTTTCAACAATCTTCTCCTTTCCTCACACTCAGCAAGTAGTTTTCATAAAAATAAAGGATGGATTTCCTTTTCCCCCCAACATACTAGGCAGTGTTTTGCCTCCTCACATATGCTATATATCCAAAAGAAAAAGTGACTAGGTCATTTCCCCCTTGGGAATTTTTGCATCTTTCCAAATCCCTGATTTTCAAGAGCTACCAATGGCCAAATTCCTAATTTTCCATTTTTAATAATCATCCATGAGGTGGTTCCAATAAGTTCCCCACTCATGGAGTCATGGTCAGTTGATTTTAACATGGTTGTTCCATTTGTCCTCCAACAATAATTATAAAATATTTTGTTTCATACAAGTGTCATAGTCAAGTAGTTAGTTGGGTCAAATTAGATCTCTGCCCAACAGTCATAATCATTAATAAAAATTAACTAAATTCCAAATTCCAAATTTTCCATAAATGGAAAAAAAATCCAATTTCGAATTTACCAAAAACAGAAATAATTTCTTAAGAAATTTCAAACTTAAAAATAATTTATTTTTGGGGATGTCACATCCTTTCCCCCTTAAATAAAACATTTTCCTCAGTGTTATTTCCTTTATTGGAACAGAGTTGGATAAGATTTTTGCAAATCTCACTCCAACTCCCAAGTGGCCTTCTCTAGGCTAAAGTGCCTCCATTAAACCTTTACCTGAGTGACTGCTCTGTTTTGAAGTGTTGTTTCCCTCCGATCTAGAATGTGCAAGGGTTCCACTTGGAACTTGCCTTCTAGTTCCACCTGCACCAAGTTCCAATCGATCATATGAGTAGGATCATGAACATAATTATTTAACAAAGAAACATGAAATACATTATGAATTTTTAGATTGGTTGGGAGTACAAGTTGGTATGCTACGGGTCCAATTTGAGCTAATATCTTGAAATGCCCACAAAACCTGGGTGCCATCTTGGTAGAGTTCCCTAGCTTTAGTGAACTTTTTTGGGCTTTGAATTTTAAGTAGACGTTGTCTCCCACATGAAATTCCAAGTGTCTTCTTTTCTAGTTCGCGTAACATTTATGTGTGTCCCGTGCTTCCTTTAAGTTCTATTGTACTTTTCTTACCATGTTCTCCAATTCCTAGAGCATCTCTAGTTCAACTATGAGTTTGTCAACTGGGTTATCCCATCTAATTGGAGTCGTCCACTTTATGTCGTATAGTACCTCGAAAGGGCTCATTTTAACTGAAGTTTGGTACCCATTGTTTTATGCAAATTCTACCAAGTGCAGGTAGTCTTCCCAGTTGCTTGGTTTTTTTCTTACGTACATGAAGAGCATATCTTGTACGATTTAGTTTGCTCATTCAGTCTATCCATCCGTTTGTGGATGATAACTCGTGCTAAAATTCAAGTTAGTATTTAACCCTACAAACAATTCTTTCCAAAAAGCAGATGTAAATTTTACGTCTCTATCTGAAATCACCATTTTTGGAATACCATGCAGTCTAAAAATTTCTTTCATGAATATTTCAGCAATATTAATAGCTTTAAAAGTAGACTTTACAGGAATAAAGTGTGGAGACTTACTAAGTTTATCGATTACCACCATAATTGAATCATTTTGTTTCTTAGTTCTAGGAAAACATGTCATAAAGTCTAGTGATATAATCTCCCATTTCCATTCTGACACAGGTAAAGGATGCTGGTGTTCAACTTTTACTTGTTGACAATATTGACACTTAGCTAAGTATTCTGTTGTTTTTTCCTTCATATTAGGCCAATAGAATAGCTTTCTTAGTGTTGTTATCGTTTTCTGGTATCCTGGATGACCAGAATATGGTTTCTTACGAACTTCATCCAAAACTGTTGACTTTGACTCCACTGAATCTGGTATGTATATTATGTTTTTAAATCATAGTAACCCATTTCTATCCACACTCAGATCTGTTTTGTTTGAATTTTCCTGTAGTGTTTTGTAATTCTGCCACTATTTTAGTGTAATTTATGTCGTTCTTACCTGCAGCATTTACTCTCTGTTCAAGATCAGTTTCTTCCCTGCTAATGTTTATTTCAAAAAACCCATGAACTCTTCTACTGAAAGCATCAACTACTTTATTTTCCTTGCCCTTGATATGTCTTACCTCAAAGTCAAATTTTCTCAAGAAGGCTAGCCATCTTGCTTTCCTTGCATTAAGGTCCAGCTAACTAAAAAAATATTTCACACTGCTATTATTTGTCAATAATAGAAATCTTCTGCCCATTATGTAGTGCTGCCACATTTTTAAGGCATGTATTACAACTGCCAATTCTATGTCATGAGTGACGTATTTTTGCTCATGTTCCTTTAGTTTTTGGGACTCATAACAAATAACGTGTCCTTATTGAGTTAGGACACCACCTAGTCCCTCTTTACTCACGTCTACATAGATGGTGAAGTCTTTATCTGGATCTGCTACCTTTAAAAAGGGTGTGGTTGTTAACAATTCCTTTAATTTATTAAACTTGTCTTGACATTTCTGTGACCAATTAAACATGGTCTTCTTATTTTGTAACAATGTGATAGGGTAACCAATTTTGGAAAATCCCTTTATAAATCTACGGTAATATCCGGTGATTCCCATGAATGACTGGATGTCCCTTGGGTATTGACCATTCCATGATGTCCCTTATTTTCTCAGGATCGATTGCAATGCCTTCTACAGATATTACATATCAAAGGTACTGTATTTTCTTCTGATAAAAATCACACTTATCAAATTTAGCATATAGTTTGTGCTTCCTTAAAGTTTGTAGAACTATTCTTAAGTGCTCTTCATGTTCCTCTTCTATTTTAGAATATACTAGAATATTGTCAATAAATACTAACATGAACGTGTCCAAGTACTGACTGAAAATACTGTTCATTAGACACATAAACATGGATGGCATGTTAATGAGTCTGAAAGGTATGACCACAAATTCGTAATGTCCATATCTCGTTCGAAAAGTTGTTTTACTTATGTCCTAATCTTTTATCCTAACTTGGTGATAACCAGATCGTAAATCCAATTTCGATAAAATCTTTGCCCCACCTACTTGATCAAATGGATTATTTATCCTAGGTAAGGGGTACTTGTTCTTAATAGTCATCTTGTTTAATTGTCTTTAATTGATGTATAATCTTAGAGTTTCTTTTTTCTTTTTCACAAAGAGGACTGGTGCTCCTCGTGGTGAAACACTCGGCCTGATATATTCTTTGTCCAATAATTCTTGTAGTTGATTTTTTAGTTCTGTTTATTCCGACAAACTCATTCGGTAAGGTGCTTTTGAGATAGGGGTTGAACCAGGTAGAAGGTCGATAGAAAATTCGATCTCCCTCTGTGGGGGTAACTCAGTTGTTAGGAGGAAATATTGTAGTTTAATTCCATTGTAGTACTTGCCCAACTATTTAATTTGTCAATCTAAGGTTCGTAGGCTTACGAAGCACACACACTATATATGAAGGACTGAAGTAGAAGTAATCTAATCTAAATTGTTGAAATGAAACTAATCTAGGAAATAAATACAACATATGAAGAGTTGAATGACAAAATAAATATGTGATCTCACACAATAGATCAATCTCAAATTATATTACAAGAGTCAAATGACAAAGCATGAAAGAATAACAAAGCTAAGAGTCAAAGTGAAGAATCCCCTTCTCCCAATTACAAGACTAAATTATGAATTACATCCCCAATTATGAATAACATGCTTCCTCAGGAAGAGAGAACACTCACTTATATACATGAGTGTTATAATTACAGATCCACTATTCTCTCAACTTATTCCTTCAAATCCTCCACTCATATCTTGGATAAGATATCCTATCAAAATCTCCATGATCTTCTTCTTTGAATATGCTTGAATGATTGTCCCAATTATTCTTCAAATCTTCAAAGCTTGAAGATGAAATTCGAATTTTAGGCTAGGTAGTAATATTTGACTTTGTTGAAATCTTCACATATGCTTGCACACATCATCAAACTCATCAAACCTTGATATATAATGAAAATATGTTATTTTTCTAATATTTAATCACAAATTCACTTATAATATTGAAATGAATACAATGGAAAATAATAAGGAGAAACCCCACATATATTTATGCAAATGATATGATGGAAGGTTAATGGGACGATCAAATGTAAGGAATAATGAAGGGAAAGGTAGATGAAAATAGGACATTTCTGAGGCCCAACATACCCCCCAACACAACTTGTTGCATTTCCTCATGCAACCATGCATGGATCTTCTTAAGAACTTTTGGCATTTAAATTATGGCTTTGATTGATGATGTTTTTTTAATAAGGAATATTTCCAGGATTTGACATACAAGAGTAGCAACATGTAAAATACATGTGTAACAGATGTGAAATTTTCTTATGGTTGGTTCTTGTGTGACAACCATGAATACAAAAGATGTTGGTTCTTGTGTTAACAAAATTCATTTCACTTATTCATTTTCTTGCTGCAATAATTTAGCCATGTACTCACTGGAAATAATAACCTATCAATGTGCATAAGAAAGCATCATTGTGTATAAGAAATCCTTTTCTTTTATCTTTAGGAATCATGCCAATATGTATAACAATTGAAATGCAATAAAGTGTCATTGGAAAAGAAATGTTCGTGAATCATAAATGGAATGATGAGATGGTAAAATGGAATAATGGTAATCAATATGTGGTGAAATAGTCCCCCCCACCCTCCACTCCCCAAATGAAGTGGTTGCATATCCTCATGCAACATAGGGTAGGTTATGGAAGGAAAGAGACCATGGCAAGGAAATTTTCCAAAATATTCAAGTTAGCATATAAATAATTGTGTGATTAAATCTTAGAAAAGAACATACCTCCACTTACCAAAGAAGTAGATGTAGTTGTTGCGGTTACTGGATCAGGAAAATGTGACTAGCGTTGTAGCTGCAACTGCTATAACTTCTGGAGAAAAGAATGTCTGACTATGAATGATGGAATATGGAAGGTGTCATTGCTGCAAGATAAGGAAAGTGGAATGACTAATGTTATTGTTGTTGTAACTAGATCATGGGAAGTGAAGGAATCTGAACTGCTACTGCTGAATCATGAGAAATGTGGAAGGCAAAGAATATGGAACTGTGGTGCTCTCATAGATTTGAAATCAAACTGTTGCAACTGTTGATGGGATCATGAACAAGTGTATAGTATTCACCTGCAACAAATTGATGGTACAATTCTAGTCATGCGAATAAATGTGTCGATGTCGAGCATGAAGAGAAATCATCAGATTATCGACCATTGATGAATGTCATTTACCAATGCGAGAAAAAATCACCAGTGTTGTCAATGAGTGTCAAGGTACCTGAGTACATATTGCGAAGTGACAATAGATGGGTTGATGTCGAGCTACTTGCAATATCTAACGATCAAGGGACATTGATGTATTCCCATGATTGCTAGTGAGAGAGCTTGCCATTAAGGCATGCAAGCCTCAAGGTACTCAAAAATGAACTCTAGTCTATATCACAGATAAGGTGTCAAGGTCGATGGGGGAAAGACTATTGAAAGGTGGGCCTTAAGGAATCCCACATCAGTCAACACGAGTTTATAAAAAGATTGGTAGGACTATATATGTAAATATATCAGTAGCAACAGGGTTTATGGCAAGGAAATGTAATCATGGAAAGGGGCTTTGTTTTATTCAGAAGGAAAATTGGAAAGGCAAAAAGGAACTGAAAAAGATAAGGTAAATGATGTATGCAACTCCGAAAAATAGGTGTGTGGAATCATGAAAGTTAAGGCAATGGAAGATGCCTTCAACATAGGATGACTAATCAACCTTGAAGGAGAAATGGGATAGTGTCACAGCATGAAATTTGGCAAAATGCAGAAATAATAGTGTATTAGCATGGCCGTTGTGTAACAACAAACACCAAGATGCACAAAATGTTTTTGTGTAGTGGCAAAATGTTGTTGTGTATCAACAAAATATTTTTGTGTAACTGTGTAACAACAAAATGTTGTTGTGCATCAACAAACGTCATGATGTTTTTGATGAGTAACAGCTCCATCAAGTTGTCTAGAAAAGCATGTATTCTTTGACGAATGTTGTGATTTATGAAAATCATTGCAACATGGGATGCGCTTGGTTGTGAACCTGAAAATCTTAGTACAAATTCCTGCATAAAAATTGTGATAATTGCGAAGAATATATCATGCAAAATAGAAATAAGTACGAATACGAAAAACTCAAAGAAATAAACTGTGATTTTATACCTGTTGTTTTTGCACTCATTTCATCCTCTATCACTGTGTGAAATTTCTTAATAAAAACAATTTAATCTTGAGCGTAAAAACATATCTTGACTATCGTTTTCAGGAATGAAATGTCCATCTACAATTTTTGACACTGTTTTTTATTTTTATAATTTTGATTTTTATAATGTTTTTGTGTGCTTCCGTGGTTTTATAATTTTTTTATTATTATTGTTTTTCTTTCTTTGTTTTGTTGTTTTTTTTTTACAATAAAACAAAAAAAAAACATATATATATTTTTAAATTATTAAGAAACAAAGAAATAAATGTTGTTTGTGTTATTTAATTAAAACAGCAAGGCATTTTTCTTCAAAGTTTGCATCCTTGGTACTGCAAATAAATTTCACCTGTTGAGTTGGCTAGAGATCTTCAGAACTTATGTATTTCCTGCTACCTTGACTTGAAAAATGAATAAATCCTAAGAAACACTTGATGATTTCATAAGTCCATTCCTTATTTTCTCATTGACATCTCTCACATGACCTTGGCCATGTGGAAGACAGTCATTACCCATATGATCCCATCGCTTTTTCGAGCTCTTCCAACATAACTTTGGAAACATTGCCCTTTTGATCCAATATTCATCCAAGTTCATTTTTGGAACATTTGCTCGAACCGCACATCGTTGGTGTCCTGTTTCACAACACGATACTAGATGGAGAAAAATAATTGCATGAAGACATTGCCCTTTGTTTTGGTCTCAACACAGGCATCGATGTATTAGAGACGAGTAGAGAGAGTGCCAACCACCCATTCACCTAAACAAGGATTGACAAAGTGCAAACCCAGCTCTGCAATCTTCAAGAAACTACCCCACTTCTTGATGATCCCAACATTCGCCTAGCCAATGCACACCAATGAGTACAGAGAAAATGGGTTGCCCAGAATCGTGACCATACATATGCATATGGATATCTAAGCATTTGCGTACAGGTCTGGAAATGATATCACTCTAGAATTGGATGCAATAAAAGTGAACCCGTTGAACAACTAGACTCTCTCCACAATCTCAAACGATTTCGACATCCTTATTATGTTCTCCAACACCTCAATATTTGGACAGAAGACTGGTAGGTTGAACGAATCCATTTTCTCAATCATTCCCTCTTTGATAAGCTTCTCAAACGTGGCTTCCATATGATGAGAAATGTATCCTATGCCACCTTTCTCCTTTATGTCCATTAAATTCATCAATACTGGGCCATCTGTACATGAAGCCCAAACAATAAGGAATTTATTACGTGGCGAGAAAGAATACTTCCCAAGTTAACAAATTGGTAGTTGTCTCGTGACCTGAAAAACCTATTTCTTAAAATTGCTCAAACTTTATTTTCCAGATGTCATAAGTGAAAAAATTATAAAAGGCTGATATGATGTGGAATATGTTGCCAAAATGATTACGATTATTGACACCAATACCATAAGAGAAGGTAGCCACTTGGCACGCAGCTTCAAAACAAAAAGAATGGTAATATCTTGACCGGGCATGATATTTAATGTTAGTTTCCACCTTTGAAGCTTCTTTGGTTGTAGGATGAGCCACAATTGGAATAGTAGAAAGATTTCCCGTCAAAGAGTACTTTTCATGAGTTGTCAGTGCCATAACCCTGGTCTATCCTTCTACTGGAATGGATCCAATACTCAAATACCTCCAAAGGAAATGCAACTCAAAAATTCTCTCTGATCTTCGTAGAAATGCTTAAAAAATAAATGTGGCGATGGTGCATTAAAGTTGATAAAACCGAAAGTCAAGAGAACTGAGATCAATGAAATATTACTCACGGATTTGCAATATTCACTACCACTGTGAAGGGAGAAAATCGATACACTGCAAAATCATCGTCGAGATCTGCATTTGAGGAGTTACAATCAAACACACCAAGCTCTAATTGATCAAGTAACCTGATGACTGGTGAGCTTTGTTGAGGCTTCAAAGAAATTACATGAAATTTACTCTATTGAATAATGTCATTATGTTCCATCTCATGAACTTCAAATGATGTTTGTAGTACTTGGAGACCTAACTCCTTGCTCCCTACCAATCCTTCAAAATTGACAGAGTGTGCTACAAAAGCCATGTTTGCAGCTGCAAAATATTCAAGCAAAGCTAAACCAATCCAGAAAATACTTGGTATAATATGGTCTCGTCCAAAAATTGCTATATAGAACCGCTTGCAATAATGCTTGCTCAACATCTTTTGTCTTGTGCAAAGACTGCTCTTACAGCATCTGGAAGCCACCTACGGTCTCTGCAAACCATCTGTAACAGTTCAAGATCCATGCTTCCAAGGGTTTCCATTCCAAAGCTTTAATTCAGACCTGGATTGTAGCCCTGTTGTGAAAGACACCTTCACAATAACCCTTCGAGCTCTTGAAATAGATTCAACCCTACAGGACCAGGGATTTTTGTTTGCTAACTACAGCTAGCTTGACCTGAAGATGGAAAATATTTTGAATCATTGTAGGGAGACTTCTTTTATTGTACAATTAAATCTATTATGGCTCTATTTGCATCCATGCATGTATCTTGTTCCCCTCCAAACATTGCCATCTAAAGGTCACAGCTCATCTGAAAAAGTGGGCATACAATTCTGATAATAGAGGAAGAAAATATGGGGAAAAAATTGAAATAATCTAAGCACTCCTTCAAGCAAGCAACATGCTCTAGCAACAGATGTGGGTATTGTTGTAAACCTGATCCATTTTCTTGTTTTCCAATCAAAGTCGATTTGGTTGGTCAGGATCAAGATCCATTCAGAAAATCGGAGAGTTAAACGACAGTGTACATATAATTTCCAAATAATTTAGAGATTGGGTGTTAGGGCATGGCTATTGCAGGTGTGGCGTGGGTAGTGAAACTTCAATCAAAAGTTCCAGAGATAGTTCAGATCACAAAAGGATTCAACAATAGTGTAGGGCGAAGGAAAACAAACAGACCGAAGGATAAATGCACTCTTAAGATTTCTCGTCTTTCTCTGTAATGCATTTTGAGTACAATAGGTTTGGGGCATCATATGATTAATACTCATGTTATGTCCAATGCACTGTTTTTGCTTTGTTGCAGGTTTTAGCATGGATAGTGCGCAATCCAGAGAATGTGGGAAACACGGTCTCAACCATATTAGGATTTATGAATACAATCCTAATGCAGCTACTGTTTTATTGTTTTTAGTTGTAGATCTGCAAATTTATTCAATCATTGTTACAGCATGTAAAATGTCGTTGTACCAGCATGTTGTAACATGTAAAATTTTTGTTGTATCAGCATGTACAAATTTTCTTGTATTAACATGTACAAAGTTTCTTGTATTAGCATGTTGTAACAGCATGTAAAAAATAAAATAAAAAATTTCATTGTATCAACATAGAAAAATTTTGGTTTTATTGTGTTTACTGTTAAGCATGTTTGCAAGAACATTCATTCCTGAAATCCAAGTCATCCCTATTTTTTTATCCTTGCGATCGTTCGAAGGGTGGAGGAGAGCATACTTATTAAAATAATAAAAAAAACTTAGAGAAAAAAAGTTGTTTTATTTGTTAGCCTGCCTACTCTATGCTAATTGAAACTTAAAGATTAGTTACGTGTAGTCAAACTTCCAATGGATCCAAGCACGCAACTATAACAAAAATATATTCATGTGAATTTTTTCAAATGAAAGATAGAAATTTACATGAATAAACTAATTTTGTTGTTGTAACGGCAAACTAACTAAGAAATAAAATTTATCTAATCGAGTGCTTACCTGGAACCATTGTTCGATAATGCTTTCATAGGCACATTTTTCCTCACTCAGATATTGATGTAACTCCTCTTCATCTTCTTCGATCTCTTGCTTGAATGATTGTTCGTCATAAAATATGTAGGATTCTTTAGATGTTGAATCCTCGTTTGTTGTTGGAGGAGTGTTTGAATATTTAATTGTTGTCAAGATCTCCTCTTCCTGAGAAGAGGAGATCTCGAATTTCGCGAGGATCTGAGTGAGTAGTTAGAAGATGACACTCATTGTTAAAACATATTGAAAAAGGGGTTCTTACAACACCCAAATCAAAAATAAAAATAGAAACTGAAAATCATACTTGTTGAAACACATACTCTCCATAGTTGCGGAAAACACACTTGCTACAATTGAAATTCACACTTGCGAAAAATGAAATTTTCGTAAATTGAAATTCACACTCTAGAGCTCGCAGGGAGAACATGAGGAGTCTCCACTCAAGTAGCTACTATGACCCCTTACCAACACATGCAGACACACTTGCAGGAAATCAAACTAAACTTCAATCCATCGTGCTTCCCCGACAATGACACCAAAATGTTAGGCGGAAATATTGTCATTTAATTCCGTTGTAGTACTTGCCCAACTATTTAATTTGTCAATCTAAGGTTCATAGGCTTATGAAGCACACACACTATATATGCAGGACTAAAGTAGAAGTAATCTAATCTAAATTGTTGAAATGAAACTAATATAGGAAAGAAATGCAACATGTGAAGAGTTGAATGACAAAAGACATATGTGAGCTCACACAATAGATCAATCTCAAATTATATTACAAGATTCAAATGACAAAGTAACAAATAATAACAAAGATAAAAATCAAAGCGAAGAATCCCCTTATCCCAATTACAAGACTAAATTATGAATTACATCCCCAATTATGAATAACATGCTTCCTTGATGCAGGAGCATCGTACAAAGCCAAAAGCACGTGCCTAGCCAAAGGAGCAGCTGGACATGTAGATGGAAAAAGCACACATTTTTATGAATAACATTTTGAATTTTGAACTTAAAAAGCATTAATGTAATAGTTAGGAAGAAGGCGTACTTTGCATTCATACCTAGGAGATATGAACAGATCTGAAGGGATTACTCCCATCTGTAAAACTGTAATAGGCATTTAAGTCTGTTAATGAAAGTAGGTAGATATGAAAGTTAGATTAGAAAGTTTTAGAGCATAGAAGGGAAAATGAATATAGACACCCTCACCCTTGTATCATTGTAACTTTTGATTATCATTCAGATTTTCACAAGATGGAGAGCTGTAGCAGAGATTTGTAGAGAAGAACCCATGTACAGGAGTATTTGAGTTAATATATGAAGCTTTGACTCAGATTTCATGGTGTTATGATGTTTACAATTTACATATGTTGAATGGTAGGCTTACATCTATTTTATTCTCTCTATTATGCCTTTGTTGTTATTCTGTGTTGAATGTACGATTTCATGTTGAATGTATGAAGTTTGAGAGGGTAGAATGAGGTTCAATTGTTTCTCTTCCTGAGCGAGTTCCTGCAAGGAGTGCAGTGAAATGTCCGCAAGGTGTGCATTGACGAAGGTCTGAGATTTATCTCAGAAAGCTCATAAAGGATACTGTTGTTCTCATTCCAGCAGAAGTGCAGGTGAAGTACAGAAGCTGTGCAAGGTGTGCGCGGGCTAGTTGAAGCCTTAGAATTTATCAACTAAGGTTGAAGAGTGAAATATTGTTGTTGTCGAGAGTGCACAGAGTCGAAGAATCAAATACACAGAAGTATTTGAAATATTTCCACAAAGAGTGCATGAAGGAGTCCTTTCGAGACTTGAGGTTGTAATAGAAAGCTCAGGAAGGTTAGTACCTTTGCATAGTTCAAAGGAATACTGGGAGCGAAATAATCGCACAAAATTTAAGTTCGGTGGGAGGATGCCAAGTCAGTTTGGCCAGAGATTCTTGAGGAAGTGAATTAGGCGGTCAAAATTCTCCGAGGAGAAATCGTGAAATCGCAAGAACCATAGGATCCAGTGAAGCTACAAGGAGGTTAGAAGTTGGGTGAACCCATCACTTTGGTTTCAAGAATCAACATGGACCGTTGATCATGATCTATCTGAGCAGTTAGATCATTTCAAAAAATGAGGGTTTGTAAGTCTGGAGTGCAAGCCAAATCCCTTGGTCACTCAAACTTCCGAATCACGAAATGGATTATCGTGTATGAAGACGAGGCGTAGAATTTTCGGTGCTTCGAAATTTTAGAGTTTGGCATTTCGGGGGTCCTGACGATAAGGAGTCAAGGCATAGTGGAGTGAAAATCTTAAAGTCATGAGTCGCGACAGGATTTTGGCATGGAATTTTGAGATTTTGGCACTTCGGTTTTCGGGAAGCAGACGAGGTAGTGTTTTTGGATCAAGAGTTTCAAACACCCATTACCCGGAAACCCGAAATAACATGGGTCATCGGATCGAATGAAGGCTTATAACCATTGATCCCGTGGAAGGCACCATTTCAAAGTTTGGGGTTTTGAAGTGATAGAGGAACAACTGTCGAAGGGTTGTTCAAGTTCTGAAAGCCGGAAAGCTTGAGTGGATAGGTGGTGTGTACTCGTCGCTAGGTGGAGTCAATCTTCATTGACTGTTTCGGGTGTCAGAGGTTGGAGAACTGGGAGACTTGTATCTGGATTCGTGAAGTCACGAAGTCCGAAACTCCGAATTGATGAAAAGTTTTGTTGGATATCCAACCTTTGCTGAACGCATCAGGGTTTGGCATTTCGGCAGTTTCAAAGACAAGAGGTCGAGGTTCTTTGCTCCAGAATTCCTAAAGTCATGAAACGTGACACAACTGTGGAGGAGGATGCGGCCAAAGATTTCAGAAATTTAGTATTTTAGGTTTCAGAGGGTTGAAGAGTCAGAAACTCAACAACAAGAATCGCGATATCGTGAAACTCGAAGTCCCGATTCGGTAAATGGCGTGATCATATTGTTGGTCATGAGATTTGGGTTGATGCCTTGTGTTTGATCACGCGGGCATACCTATAAGAACCTGTGGAAAACACTATTATGTGTGTGTGGGATTCCCTGTGGAGGAATCAAAGAGCTAATTTGACTCAGGGGCAAATTTAGAATGATCCTGCGCAGATGTCGGCCTAAGGATCGTGGGTCTGCACCATTTTTTGTATCAGAGCTCAGAACAAGTTCTTTGCTTTCTGTAGCAGAGAGAACGGGGGAACATGTTACAGCCATGTCATCGAGAAGAAGAGACAGGCCAATGTCAATGCCAATACCTGATCCAGTAAGAGAAAGAGAAATGCATGAGTTACATGCCAGACTTGATGCCATGGAGACAACACAGAGGCACATAGTCGAAGCTGGGGATATCAGCAAGGCTGAAAGTGAAAATGAAGCTGGAAATGAAGGAGAAGAAGTCACAGTCGAATATGTTGTAGATGAATTCCTATTCAGGGTTGTTCCTAGGATAAGTGCCAGAGAAAAAATGAAGATTCCCATGTATGAGGGAAACTTAGATGTTGAAGAGATTCTAGACTGGATTAGAGCTCTAGACAAATACTTCAACTATGAGGATTTCGAGGAAGATAATAAAGTCAAACATGTCATTACTAGACTTAAAGGGCATGCAGCACTATGGTGGGATGAACTGCAGGCTGACAGACATTGCAAAGGCAAGCAAAAAATCAAAATATGGGACAGAATGGTTGCAAAGATGAAAGCCAAATTTATACCCAGGGATTATCAAATCACTCTGTTTCGGAGGATGCAGAATTTGAGGCAGAAGCTGATGTCAGTGAAAGAATACACTAAATATTTATACAAGATAAACATCAGAGCAGGTCATCGGGAAAGCGATGATGAAAAGTTGTCAGATACATGAATGGTCTGCGGTATGACATCCAATATGAGATGAGCATGATGACCATTCGAAATGTGGAAGATGCTTATTGGATAGCTCTGAAAGACGAAGAAAAACTGAGCCAGAAGCAAGGTCAAAGAGGCTGAGGTAGAAGTCAATCCAGAGGCAAACCAATTGCCCAAGACAAAACTCAGAAACCTAAAGAAGAGGGGAAGAAACATAAACCTCAACAAGAGAGAGGAGGAAACTCATAGAGAGGGCAGTATGCTGATAAAAATACTTTTCCTGGAGCTAGAGGAAGAGGAAGAGGAAGAGGCAGAGGTGGTGAAGTGAAATGATTTGTCTGTGGAAATATCATACATAAATCCTATGAGTGTCCAGATAAGAAGAAATATCATGGTGAAATTCACATTGTCGAAGCTCAAGGATGGAATGTTGAGGCAGAAGATGCTGAGGGCGGAAGATCTTTGATGATGAGGAAATTTCTCTTGAAGCCGGAGAAGGAGGTGGAGAACCCAGCCCAAATAAACAGTCTGTTTCGGACTACTTGCAAAACTAAGGATGGGGTATGCAAAGTCATAGTGGACAGCGGTAGCACAGACAATCTCATATCTACAGAGATTGTAGAAAAGTTGGAGCTGGAGACTGTTGCACATCCAAGCCTATACAGAGTTTCATGTCTACAAAAAGGACATCAGGTAAATATCACTAAACAGTGTTTAGTTGAATTTAAAATAGGAGGATATAAAGATGAAATATTATGTGATGTCATTCCCATGGATGTTTGTCATATATTGCTAGGTAGACCGTGGAAATGTGACAGAAACGTGATTCATGATGGGAGAAAGAACACGTACACCCTGGAGAAAAACGGTAGGACTCACATATTGCTTCCAATTAAAGATAAAGAGGTGAAAACAGAGATGTGAAACACTGTACTTCTCATGAGTGGGAAGGAACTTCTTAATGAGGTTAAGAAGAGGGAAGACACACAATTTATTTTGGTCAGGAAGCCCAAAATTGTTTTGACCAGTACGAGGATAGATGATTTACCAGAAGAAATCTAGGAGTTGTTGGAACAGTTTGTTGGTATAGTAGTGGACTAACTACCTCGTTCGTTGCCACCTATCAGAAGTATAAACCATCATATCAACCTTATACCTGGAGCCAGTTTACCAAACAAAGCTACGTATAGGTTGACGCCACAGGAAAATGAAAAACTTAAGAGATAGGTCAAGGACTTAATGGACAAAGGATTGATTAGAGAAAGCTTGAGTCCATGTGATGTTCCGACAGTGCTCATCCCAAAGAAAGATGGACGCTAGAGAATGTGTATAGACTCAAGGAAGATCAATAAGATTACCATCGGATACAGATTTCCATTACCAAGGATGGACGACTTAATAGATTGCTTGAGTAGAGCAATTTGTTTTACAAAGATTGATTTGAAAAGTGGGTACCATCAAATTCGAATGAGAGAAGGTGATGAATGGAAGACAACATTCAAGATGAATGAGGGGTTGTATGAATAGCTTGTCATGCCATTTGGTTTAATGAATGCACCCAGTACTTTCATGAGATTGATGAATGAAGTCCTGAAGGATTTCATAGGGAAATTCGTCATTGTATATCTTGATGATATATTAATTTTCAGCGAAACAGGAGCATAACACTTGAAGCATTTAGTTGTAGTAATGAGAAGATTACAGCAAGATAAATTTCTAATAAATATGAAGAAATCATCATTTATGAGGACATAACTCATTTATTAGGTTTTTGTTATATCTGCAAATGAGTTGAAGATGGATCCAAAAAAGGTAGATGGAATTAAGAATTGGCCATCGCCGAAGAGTATATTTGAAGTACGAAGCTTCCATGGTTTAGCTAGCTTCTATAGGAAATTCATCTGAAACTTCAGTGGAATTGGTGCACCAATGATGGATACGGTGAAGAAAAGACACAAATCTTTTCACTGGATGGAAAAAAGTAGAGAAGAGTTTCAAGCTATTGAAGAAGAAGATCACGGAGCAACCAATTTTGGTTTTGTCGGATTTTAGCAAGACATTCCAGGTTAGGTGTTATGCGAGTGGATTTGAAATTGGAGTGGTCTAGAGCCAAGATGACAGGATAATCACATACTTCAGTGAAAAACTGAATGAAGCGAAGATTAAGTACTCAACATATGACAAAGAATTCTATGCACTCATACATGCACTGAAGAAATGGAGACATTATTTGGTTCCTAAAGAGTTTTTTTTGTACAACGATAATCACGCTTTGCAATTCGTGACTCAATAGGAGATGTTGAACCAAAAACATGTTAAATGGGTTGAATTCATGTAGAATTTTACTTTTGTGATTAAGCATATTTCTGGAACTACTAACAAAGTCGTTGATGCTTTGAGCAGGAAATGTTTGCTCATGCAGGAATTCAATGTCAAGACTTTAGGTTTTGATAACCTCAAAGAAATGTATAGGGATGACCCAGATTTTAAGGAAGCATATGAGGCATCTAAGAATCTAGTTCTCAGGGGAAGAAGCCAATGCACCGAGTATATGATCTAGAATGGGTTATTATTCCATGGCAATCAGCTATGTATTCCAAAATGCTCTATGAGGGAGAACCTGCTGAAGGAAAAACACAGTGGAGGATTGGCCGGACACTTCAATCATGATAAGACATTCTCAAAGTTGAATGGCTCATATTTTTGGCCAAGGATGAGGACAAATGTTAAGAAATTTTTGGACAGATGCAGGATTTGCTAGCACACAAAAGGGAAAAGGTAGAACACAAGGTTATATCAACCATTGCCCATACCAGAAAGGTTATGGGATGCAGTGAACATGGATTTTATATTGGGACTGCCAAGAACACAAAGAGGCTATGATTCAATCTTTGTGGTAGTAGACAGATTTTCAAAAATGGTACATTTCATAACATGCCAGAAAACCAGTGACGCAAGTCATATTGCGAACCTATTTTTCAAAGAAGTCATCAGACTTCACGGCTTGCCAAGGAGTATCATGTATGAACGAGATACCAAGTTCATAGGGAATTTCTAGAGGACCTTACGGAAAAAGATGGGGACAAGTTTGTCTTTTAGATCAACATATCATCCTCAAATGGATGCGCAGACAGAAGTCGTGAACATAAGCTTGGGAGATTTGTTGAGGAGCTTAGTGACTGGACACCACAGTCCATTCCAGAAGCACAAGGCAGAGTCCATTCCAAATTGTATATGGAATGCAGCCAAGGGGAGTTTCTGAATTGAAAGATTCAGAAAAAAATGAATTCAAGAGTGCTAGTGCAGAGGACTTTGCAGAAGGAATGAAAGAGCTTCACAGCCGAGTCAAGGAGCGATTGCAGAGTTCGAGTAAAGAATACAAGTAGAGAGAAAATCAACACAGGAGAGAACTTCAATTTGAAGTTGGTGATCTGATTCTTGTGCATTTGAGGAAGTAAAGGTTCCTGAGGGGAATGTATAATAAGTTGAAGATGAAAAAGATTGGACCGTGCAAGTTCATAAGGAAATTTGGGGCAACGCATATGAAATTGAATTACCCAATGGGGTCAGAATCTCACCGATATTCAATGTTGCAGATTTGTACCCTTACAGAGTTGAAGAAGTAGGAGCAAAGAAGGAACAAAAATAAATTAAATGGAACAAACAAATGCCTGTAGCTGAAAAGCCACAGATGGAAAGCATAATTGACAAGAAGATTAGTGAGAAAAGAGTATTTTGAATACTTGGTCAAATGGAAGGGACATCCAGTTGAAGATGTTAGTTGGGAGGATGAAGAAAAAATTCAAAAGCATGGACAGACTGTGCAAGAGCTCATGAACAGGAGTTCATGAAAATTTTCAAGCGAGGGAGTATGATGTAGGAGCATCATACAAACCCAAAATCGCGCACCTATCCAAAGCAACAATTGGATGCGTAGATGGAAAAAGAGCACGTTTTTATGAATAACGTTTTGAATTTTGAACTTAAAAATCATTACTGGAATAGTTACGAAAAAGGCATATTTTTCATTTATACCTAGGAGATATGAACATATCTAGAGAGATTACTCCCATCTGTCAAACTGTAGGAGGCATTTAAGTCTATTAATGAAAGTAGGTAGATATGAATGTTAGATTAGACAGTTTTAGAGCATAGGAGGGAAAATGAATATAGACACCCTCACCCTTGTATCATTGTAACTTTTGATTATCATTCATATTTTCATAAGATAGAGAGCTGTAGCAGAGAGTTGTAGAGAAGAACCCATGTATAGGAGTATTTGAGTTAATATATGAAGCTTTGACTCAGATTTCATGGTGTTATGATGTTTACTATTTACATATGTTGAATGGTATGCTTATAGCTATTTTATTGTCTCTGTTATGCCTTTGTTGTTATTCTGTGTTGAATGTATGATTTCATGTTGAATGTATGAAGTCTGAGAGGGTAGAATGAGGTTCAATTGTTTCTCTTCCTGAGAGAGTTCCTGCAAGGAGTGCAGTGAAATGTCTACAAGGTGTGCATTGATGAAGGTCTAAGTTTTATCTCAGAAAGCTCAGGAAGGATACCATTGTTCTCATTCCAGTAGAAGTGTAGGTGAAGTACAGAAGTCGTGCAAGGTGTGCGTAGACTAGTTGAAGCCTTAGAATTTATCAACTAAGGTTGAAGAGTGAAAGACTGTTGTTTCTGAGAGTGCACAGAGTTGAAGAATCAAATACACAGAAGTATTTGAAAGATTTCCACAAAGAGTGCGTGCAGGAGTCCTTTCGAGACTTGAGGTTGTAATAGAAAGATCAGGAGGGTTAGTACCTTTGCAGAGTTCAAAGGAAAATGGGGAGTGAAATCATCGTGCAGAAGTTAAGTTCGGTGGGAGGACGCCAAGTCAGTTTGGCAAGAGATTCTTGAGGAAGTGAATCAGGCGGTCAGAATTCTCCAAGGAGAACTTGTGAAATCGCAAGGACCATAGGATCCAATGAAGCTGCAAGGAGGTTAGAAGTTGGTTGAACCCATCACTTTGGTTTCAAGAATCAACGTGGACCATTGATCATGATCTGTCTGAGTTATCAGATCATTTCGGAAAATCGGGGTTTGTAAGTCTAGAGTGCAAGCCAAATACCTTGGTCACTCAAACTTCCTAATTGCAAAAGGGATTATCATGTGTGAAGACAAGGCGTAGAATTTCGGGCGCTTCGAAATTTCGGAGTTTGGCATTTCGGGAGTCCTGATGACAAGGAGTTGGGGCATAGTGGAGCAAAAATCCTGAAGTCACGAGTCACGAAAGAATTTTGGCATGGAATTTCGGGATTTCGGCACTTCGGGTGTTGGGAAGTAGAGGAGGCAGCGTTTTGGGATCGAGAGTTTCGAACTCCCGGTACCTGGAAACATGAAATAACGTGGTTCATCAGATCGAACGAAGGCTTATAACCATTGATACCATGGAAGGCACCATTTCAGAGTTCGAGGTTTTGAAGTGATAGAAGAATGGTTGTCAAAGGGTTGTTCAAGTTCCAAAAGCTGGAAAGCTTGATTGAACAGGTGGTGTGTACTCATCGTCAGGTGGAGTCAATCTTCATTGACTATTTCAGGTGTCGGAGGTTGGAGAACTGGGAGACTTGTATCCAGACTCGGAAAGTCATGAATTACGAAACTCTGAATCGACAAAAAGTTTCATTGGGGATCCAGCCTTTGCTGAATGCATCGGGGTTCAGTATTTCAGTAGTTTCAAAGACAAGAGGTTGGGGTTCTTTGCTCCATAATTCCCTAAGTCGCGAAACATGACACAACTATGGAGGAGGACGTGGCCAAAGATTTCAGAAATTGGGTATTTCAGGTTTTGGAGGGTTGAAGAGTCAAAAACTCAACAACAGGAATCACGATATCACGAAACCCGAAGTCTCAATTTGGTGAAGGGCACAATCATATTGTTGGTCAGGAGATTTGGGTTGATGCCTTGTGTTTGATCACGCGGGCATATCTATAAGGACCTGTGGAAAACAATGTTGTGTGTGTGTGCGATTCCCTGTGGAGGAATCGAAGAGCCAATTTGACTCAGGGGCAGATTTAGAATGATCCTGCATGGATCTCAGCCTGAGGGTCGGGGGTCTGCACCATTCCTCATGAAGAAAGAACACTCTCTTATATACATGAGTGTAATAATTACAGATCCACTATTCTCTCAACTTATTCCTTCAAATCCTCCACTCATATCTTGGATAATATATCCTATCAAAATCTCCATGATCTTCTCCTTTGAATATGCTTGAATGATTGTCCCAAATATTCTTCAAATCTTCAAAGCTTGAAGATGAAATTTGAATTTGAGGCTAGGTGGTAATATTTGACTTTGTTGAAATCTTCACATATGCCTGCACAGATAATCAAACTCATCCAACCTTGATAGATAATGAAAATATGTTATTTTTGTAATATTTAATCACAAATTCACTTATAATACTGAAATGAATACAATGGAAAATAATAAGGAGAAACCCCACATATATTTATGAAAATGGTATGATGGAAGGTTAATGGGATGATGAAATGTAAGGAATAATGAAGGGAAAGGTGGATGAAAATAGGACATTTCTGAGGCCCAACATCAAGTATCTCATCGACAAATACATCTTTGAATTCATGCAAAATGGTAAAACTCTCCAAGATGGGTTTATTTTCTTTTTCTAACAGGTTTGTTACTTGGATGGCATAAATTTGACAACCCTTTTTCATGCATTTCTTGAATTGCATTGCTGAAATTTGTCTAACTGATACTAGTTTTTGTATACCTTGAACTGTCTTAATGGTGTCATTTTCGTCTTTATACTTAAGTGATTTTCCATAACAATATAGCACTGCTTTATTCCTTTCTAACCAATCCATTCCAATAATTACATCATAAGATACTAGTGGTAGAATGTTCAGATTTGTCTCTATGTTTTGACGGCCTAAACTAAACTCATAATCAGAAATAAAATCAACAACTTTTCTTTTTGTTCCTATTACTAGTTGTACCAGCCAGGACTTTGCATTTCTTATTTTCTTAAGTTTATTTGACTCTACTATAGCGGGAGTGATATAAATTAATGTATCTCCAGGGTCTATTAAGACAAACATTCGAGTGTTATTGATTTTACCTTCAATTTCCACCACAGAGGACTGGTGGTCAGGTTGTCGGTCATTCACGGATGCATTTATCCGATGCACGCTTCTGCCCACATATCCCTCTGTAGATGCTTCCTGCAAATTGTGAACAACAGAAATGGTTGTTGAGATCAAATGTGGACAATTCCTCCTTAGATGAGGTTCTCCACATTCCCAACACTTCAATGGTTTGCGGGGGTTGTCCCCAAACTTCTTGATTCCTGAATTTTCTGGTTTACCACCTCATTGAGTGTTCGGGTTGTTGGAGTGAAAGCATTTCCTTGAAATTATTTTTTCTGCGTTCCGATAAGGAGTTGGCTGGTATTCCTTTTTTCATGTGTTCATTTGGTCCTGTTTCATGTCATTCCAAGCCTTGGGAAATTTCAACCATTGTTTGTATTGGTCATAACACATTTGAGCTTTCTTGAACACTTCACTCAAGGACTTGGGATTATCAAATTCAATTCTGTCCTTGTAGGACTGTGGTAAACAGCTTAGGAATCGCTGGATTTTCACTCTATCCTCTTGGATATAAGGTACAAACCTTAGTAATTCCCAAAATTTGTTTATCAGATCTTCCATGGCCATTTGACCAAGTCGTAACTCATAAAATTCTTTAGTTTTTCTTTCATAATAACTTTCAGATAGGTATTGTTTCCTAAATTATTTCATAAAGTTTGACCATTCCATCTGTTTCTCCTTTAGGCCCTTGGCCGATTTAAGGTCTTTCCACCAAATGTTGGATTTTCCTTTTAGATTATAGATGGCCATCCTAACTTTCATATTGTTGGAATAGTTGTATATCTGGAAATATTTCTTGATGTCTAGTAACCCTGCTTCAGCTTCCTCCCCTATTCTGGATTCCCCATCAAAGGTAGCTGGTTTGATATTCTTGAATCCTCCTTCAAGGTGATCTACCTATTTTGTTTTTCTATCTGTTTTTGTTTTATCTTCGACTAAAGGTGTACCTTCGGATGAGCTATCCCCTCTTTCTTCTTCAAGACCAAAATTCTTGGAGGCCCTTTTACTGAACTCTTCTTCCTAGTTATCGTCTTTTGGGGTTTTCTTTGTCACTATACTTCACAGCAAGACTTCATTTATTTCCTTTTGTTCTTGTTGTGCCTTCTTCAGTTTCTCATTGTCTGATTTCGAAACCTATAGGTCAACAATGAGATTTCTCATTATTTCCAAAACTTCAGTAGGTGAGCTTCAGTCATTATTTTGTCTTGGATCTTCAGGAGGTCTTTGTTCAATATTCCCATCAAATATGATTTATGCATCATCCTGGGCTTCCTTATCTCTGTTGTTAAACTCTGATAAGTTTCTTTTATTATGATTATATATGTTGAAATTTCTATCCAGTCCAACACATAAGGAACAAAGTTCCTAATAAATAACATTATGTTACTCTAACATTCTCATCAGTCCTAAAATTATCCAATCATTCATATATCTATTTATATATTAAATTGAAATTAGACTATGGAGAACTTAGGATTTACGATCCTAAATTCTTCCCCAAGCAAAATACCTCTTATACTTATGTTCAAGGGAAGTCTCATTAGTCTTTCGAAAACAAGGCTCGTAAACGATGCACAACACAAGCGGGGTCGGGATACACACCTTAGTAGCAAGTTGTAGGCTTAACACAAAATATTGGCATTGTTCTTTATGGTCAAATTTCCCGAATGAAGTCCCATGTAGTTAACAGTTGGCTAAAGATCTTCAAGTCACCATTTACATAAAGGCTTTGTAACGATAAGAATCCATCTGAACAAATTCGTTTAACCCTAACTAAACTGCCTGATATCTCAACTGAACGATGGCTCTCTTGGAACAATATACTAACTGGACTCACCATAGTTATAGCTCACATTTTCTAGTTGGTCGTGTCATGAAGGAACCCTCTTTACTTTGTACGTCTTTAATGTGAGGGTAAGGTTCTCGACCTGCATGAATTTAAAAATCTGATCCGACCATTAATGAAATCATGTGTGAGTGCGAAAAATGATGGTTTCACTTCACCCCTTGACCAATAGGCTCATGCCAACTTTTGCCCCATCACATGGCCAAAACCTTCCATTGTACTAGCAACCTTTACTCTACATAGAAAGGACTCTCTTAGGTTTAGATGGAATTCATTCGACATTCGCATAGTTTTTCCAAAAACACTTCTGCATTTTCCTTCACAAGGGAAGATTGAACGTTCATAGGCTTCACCAGGTGGAAACTAGGCATCCCTACCCGTCCGCTCTGGTAAGTTTGCAACGCTCCTGTAAATTTACAAGTTGAAAGAGTACTCGGCTTTCATTATAGTGGAAGAACTATTATACTAGAGCTTTGGTTATGATTTTCTTTTGACAATTAGTTTATGTGGTTAGTTATTTATCTTGTAACCCCAATTACACATGTTGCTTGGAATTTCCTTCACTGATAAAATGATTTCAAACCCTTTCGGGACCTTTTCGGTACCCCCTCCTTTACTCTAGTACCTACATTCTGGCACAGTCAATTTAGCGGGCTACAGGTTTGTTCTTCTCTGATGGTTTCACAGTATCCCTCAATTCATCTTATGGATTTACCTTCTCTAATGCTACTGCTATCTAGTTTTCAAATCGCTATAAGTCCTCATGGAAGTATTAATCTCCAAATAAACCCTGATAGGGTAGAAACCCTGTTGACGAACATGTCTTCGAGTTTTTTACTTCGGTGAATCCTGATAGGCCACCTGCTAGCTTGAAACGTTCAAAAGGGATTTCTGTAACTTTTGTTTAGTAAGTAATGTAGAGGGGTTACCCTATGTCCCAAATGATTCATAAATGAAAAATACTCTGTAACAAGCAATATACGAATCTAGGGAAACTTCTCATTATATACTATTATTATCGTTTTGAGGGTGGAAATCACCATTCAAGAAAGGTATTCGGAATAAGTATTTTTCGTAGTGAAGTCTATGTAAGGTGATGAAATACATTTCGGCGATATGTTAATTGAATACTATAGTTTTTGGCACTTATATTTTTCGACAAAATGTCCGACTACTATCCTAACTCGGTTCTTGTATTTAGTTTGGAGTACATAATGTGTCTCATCTTGTGTTTCTTGATTACTTAAACCTTAGCAGTCTTTCTTTTATTTTATTTTGAGTAAGTAAGTTTTAAGAACTGTGCACAATGAGACCTAATGATGGGGCCTCTGATTTTTGTGAGGTACCCATCAGATTGACATTGGCCTCCTTCTCCCATCAAGTTTGAGGGTGACTTTGTTAGTTATGCCATGAGAGACGGCCTATGCTAAGGCCCAAGTTAAGTACAATCTTGATTCTTCTATAATTGTTTTGTTATAGTCACTTTACCTCGGTGATTCAATTATGTTTACTTTGTATAAGAAACTTTATTATCCATTGACAAATACTAATGAAATTTACTTGTTTCCTTGCATGGTTGAAGCCTCTGAACCCTCGGATTTTGGGCATCCTTTTGTGGGAAAGGTACTCGAGTACATTTTAAACTCCTCAGGACTTATCATCCCAGATGCTAATATCGAAGATTCTCGGCCTGAATGCCGTAATGTATACAGTTCAAAGCTTGGTTCCTATTTAGCAAAGGTATCAATTGTTGTAACAATATTCAATACGGAATATTATAATGCAGTGGCTGCGTAGGTCAGACATACCCTAACTATGGGTTCTCGATTTGGGTTGTATTTTAATGTTAAGATACAAGACTCTTCTCTTATATATCGTATAATGAAAGCAAGGAAATACATAACGATTAAATTTTTGACTTTGTTGATATGCTAGTTATTTAATCCTATTAGATTATTTATGGAAATAAAGAGCATATTAACCTTATGTTTTCAGAAAGTATATTCCTTATTTTTAGTTACTCCTACATTATTGTAAATTTCTTCAAGCAACTTCATTGTGGCCAAGTAGAGTCTGTTTGTAATGAACCTCAAAATTTGTCATAAAAAAAAATAAAAATCTATGTGACATTAATCTCTTATTTTCATTTAATAATTTCATAGATCAGATGAAGACATATTATTTACTTATTTCCTATCCTAAATCTCTGTGAGGTAATTTACATGCCACACAAAGACACTACCACACCAGTCTAACTTACTTTAAGTAACACAGGTTCCATCCTTCCCTTCATACTCAAACCACACCCATTTATATGTATAAATAAAAAAAAAAGGTAGTATGCTAGGCTTAGGATTTCTATCCCCTTTCTCTCCCTTAGTCGAGGGTTCCCATGTTGGCGTGCGAGACTAATTAATTTTCCTTAGGGAAAAATTCATACAAAAGATATAAGGGGAAGGAGTCGGGATTATGTCCCTTACCCTTGCTTGACTTGATCTTAACTAAACATTATATCGACGAAGTCCAATGAACGATGTTTGAACTAAAGTGAATGGTTAGTATGGCATATTCCAACTCACCATATTGTGAAAGAAACTGAAAACGACTTCGTAAATTTCATGATGTGGAAGAGATGGTCTTCTGTCAGGCGAAATTAAGACTTTGTATTACCATTAAATGACATTCCTGTATTATACGAATTATAATGTTCTCACTTGGCTTTCATCCAACCGAGCTGCGCCAACTCTTGTCTTATCACATCGTCTAGATATCCCTCGTACTCTTAGCATTTACAGTTTCTATTTAGGGTTTGTCAAGGGTTTAATGTGTTTACTCTTTCGTTGTGGAATCCCCTCAAAAATATATGTGTAATGTCTCTCAGATGCAGGCTGTCGCAAAAGGGTTAACAATAACCATAGGCCATTATCACCATCTACCCTTCCTAGTAAGCACTCATTTTCTATACTTCTAGTTGTTAAGGTGACTTGGTGCTTTGTTATAGTGAAATAACCCTCGTACACAGATTCCCCATTTATTTTTACTTTGAGTCTCCCATTAAAGTTGTTTTGTATAACTTTCATGAGTTAAATCCTATTTTCTGGGCGAGTAGAGTCTTTCTATGGGCTTAATTTTCTTCCTCTAGGGAGGTACTGGCACCCTGTTCCCTGATCAGGGGATCAAATTTTTCTCAATTTTCAAAGTGCTTGGAATGTGACGAAAACAGTGCCATTGCATCCGTCTCGTCTTCCTGATTCCGGTGGTATATTTACTTTCGCAAACGGAGTCCGTATGAAGGAGTTATCGCGATCTGTTCGCCAAGGCAAACAGGCAAAATTTTTGGATGCTGACTGTACCTGTCCGTACAGTCTGTACGGTGACGTGGTAGGGCCGTACCATCATGATGACATGGAAGTTGGATGATGTGGTACATTTTCATTGGTCGGTTGTTGGCGAGTACGGTGTTGACACATGTCATTGGGTGGCCTATAATAGGACACGTGGCCCAATCCAAGGGCGCCACGTGTCGCTCGCCGGTTGGCTAAGGAATTTATATGTAAAATGTTGGAGGCCGTGGGGTTCGACCCCCAGACCTCTCCTCCACATAATGACTTCACAAATTCCAATAACCATTGTTCCCGCCGACGTTCCTTGTTACGGATTCCAACGCACATATATTTCATATGGTACATTGTATTAATTGGCAAGGGGGCGGGCCGGGGCTTAGCCCCAACCCATAGTTTATACCATAACATATGAACCATATGTTATAACCGTGTATGTATATGCGCGCGTATTTAAATGCACGGACCAAAGTTTATTTATTGTATTACCCATATGTATATTGGTTATACCGTTGTGTAATGTGTGCGCAGTTATACATTTGCGTGGGAGTTATATCGTTTGCACGGTTCAAACGGTTAAACCACTTTTATGCCCAGCCTTTGGTTCCATGCGCCATGTGCCCAGACGCCAAGGCAGTTAGGGGCTGGCGCGCCCTTAACCATCCTACGGTTTGTACCGGTGCGCGGTTGCATACGGGACTGAGTTTTTACGCTTTAAAGAGCGTGTGAGCCAGGTTTGTGCAAGGGGGGTGCGAATTGTAGAACCAGAGACAGCAAAGTTGAAGAGGGAGACTTCCAGGAGGCCTAACTTCTTCATTTTTCGACCGATTGAGGTGCCGAAAGAGCCCAGACAGGGGTTTTGGGAGCTGGGAAGCCATTAAAGTAGTCGGTTTGTCAGTTTGAGCATTGTAAGACATGTTTTTGAGCACTTTTTGAGCAATTAATAATAATGATCCATTGGAAGCTGGACCAGGAGATGTAGCCCATAAGAGGGGTGAAATCCTTTATCAATTGCTGTGTTTTATGTCTGCTGTTCAATATTTATGTTGTTGTCTATGTGTATTTTTCATAAGTAATCCTTAATTTATGTGTTGCAAATTGATCCTGTTGCTTTAAACACATAACATTTAACTTGCAAAATATTTTCAAGTTTTTCAAGTCTTCTTCATTTTTAGATCAAGTTGGTATCAAAGCACAGGTTTTGAAGACTTGATTGTTTGCAAGTTTTGTTTCTGATGCTCACAAGGTTGAAACTCACAAGAGGAGAAGGTCAACTTGTGGAGCCAAGTTCTTATCTGACAAGGAGGAAGCAGTTTCATTCACTGCAAGTTGCAGAGAGACGTTCACCAAGTATGGCGCATGCAGAAGACCATGAACGTGTTCCGAATGAAGAAGCAGACTTCAGGCAGACTATCATACAGTTGAGAGATATGATGAAGGTCATAATGGAACGGAACATGATGTCGCAGGTTGAAGGCTCTAACCCTTCAATGCATAAGGGAGGTGGTGGTGACAAGATTCCAGGCAGATATGGAGGGAATGGTGCTTCTCCACCACCCTACCCTCCTCCATCATCATCATCTTCTTCTTCTTCTACAAGTTCAAAACATCTTTCCAATGGGCATGGTAAAACACATTCGCAAATTCCTTCATTAAAGCTTGATATAAAATTTGAGTTGCCACTTTATAATGGAGAAGTTAATGCTGAAAAGTTAGATAAATGGATACGTCAAATTGAAGTCTATTCTAGAATACAAAAGATTCAAGATGATGAAATCAAACTTTAGTTAGCTTCATTAAGATTAGATGGTTCAACACTTATTTGGTGGGAATCTAAGACACAGGAAGAAATTAAAAAGAATGGAAAAAATTTGCTTTCTTGGAATGATTTCATAATAGCAATTAAAAAACAATTTTATCCATTGGCATATAAACAAAAGGCAACCATGGAATG
>ML785157.1:170018-184768 GCA_009831015.1 Picea engelmannii
ATATTAGTTCTCGTGAATGTTATCGTTTGCTAATGATGGGCCCCTTTGGCTATGAGGGTACCTGTTAGGTGGACCTTGTCTCCTTCCACTCTTTTTAGGTTCATGGGAGACATCCAGATATGCGTGCAGTGAAAAGGTCCACCTACCCTATGTCCTGAGTTAAGTATTATTCTAGGCTGAACTCTTTTGATTACCTTCGTTATATTGAAGTTTATCATTTGACTTGAATATATAATTTGTAATGAGTACTAAAGTAAACCTTTAACCTCCTTGCAGGGTTTCGACCACGTACAAGTATGGGTGATGACTTTCATCAAGGGGAAAAAGGTATTCGAGTTCCCTTATAAATTCTTCGGGGTTCCAGTGCTTTGAAGGATTCGACTTTAGTTCAGATTTAAATTTTGGGAGTTATGTCTAATTTCTTGTAATGGCCGAAAAATGAAAATAGAGGATTCCCAAGTATTCTGTGTTTCCTGGGCGGTTTTCCATGTGTAATAACTCCTTTGGAGATTACTTTACAGTACCTCTCCTTACCTAATTAAATAAAGGAAGGACTTTTGGATAAACTTTTTTATTCGCCATTCTTTTTTTCTCCTGTACACAAAAAAGATTGATTATCGGGGTTGTTGTCTGAACTTGCATATCCAGTATCAGAATTTATATCTTCTTCATTGTCGATTTTGATTTAGCAAGGACAAGATTGGAGGTTCGGTTTTACTTAATATATGTTTACTATACTCCTTCGTTTACAGGTTGTAAGGATATTCGCGTGTGCGAATGACTACATCTTTTAAATTTCATTTATACTGTAGGTAGACCCACATTAGATTGTAATACAGATAGTTGAGAGGTTTTCAGATTCTATATTTAGTATTTCAATTATATAGATGCAATTACCTATCCAATGGAACAAATTTATTACTTTAAACAAGATAGGAACAGGTCTATATATGAATATGCATTTTCTTTGTATGACTGGGCAGTTCCGTTGACGTTAGGTTTGCACCTGTATATTTAAAGGTTTCTAGAATTATGTTTAGTATTTCACAATTAAATACTATTTAGATCTGATTGTATCTATGTATGTAATCGCATGCCTTAGTAGATATTTTTAATGACTCCAAAATATTTAACTAGTTCTGGTTGTATAATTATAGATCGGCAGTTTTATTGGGACTATGGATTTAAATATGGCAGGATCGAAACTAGATATAAGTATGCCTATCTAATCACCTTCCTTCAAATGAGAAAAAGTCTCTTGATTACATTATCTGCACACACAGCTATCTTCCATATAGCCACATGATCTATCGTGAATTTCCATACCAGTAGGGTTCCGTTACGATTTGTGGTGTTGGTCTGTACAGGTTGGAGACAATACAGGTCTTGAATACATTGTCTACATATAATCTTAGACTAATTCGACACTTCCAGAATTTGCATTTTGTTTCCTCTTGATTAATTCATACAAACTAACTCTGCCCTTACTTCGATTTACACAATACACAGTGGTTTTTACTACACAGTTTGCTATTTATATTTTTTCCCTACCACAGATGGATTACTTAAGCATTTTATCAGTCCTTCATATAATAATAAAAATAATATTATTCCGATAACAAAAATCTTGCAGGGATACTATAGATGTATTTTTAACCAACATAATTATTTCCACAAGTAACCTACAACAACTCTTTAATTCCATATAATACCTATGACTACAAGAAATCCATTAGAACAAAAACACATACAATCATTTCAATGGCACAAATTCGGTAAGGAAATTATAGAGTACATATCTAAACTGGTTGTTGGAAACAAGGGGAACAACCACGTTCCTCCCAACCTTAGAATAGGGCAGCCAAAACACTTGCCTGGTTCACCCCCTAGCCTGACCATGAATCCATGAGGGCGAAATTGAAATATCCCCTCCCTCAATGTTCCTCTATCTCTGTAGTCCTCTCCTTACGTCACACTCAATATTCAGTGTTCATAACAACAAGTATACAATAGTTTTGTTTCTCGCATACTAGGCAACATCCTACCTCCTCACATATGCTCTTTATCCAAAATATTTTTTCCCAGGTCTTTCGTCCCTTCCTTGGGAATTCTCGCAGCTCCCTAAATCCCTTATTTTCAAGGGTTTCCAATGGCCAAATACCTGATTTTCCACTTGTAACAATCAACCCAGAGGTAGTTGCAACATGTTCCCCACTCATGGAGCCATGGTCAGGTAAATTTAACATGGTTGTTCCATTTGTCCTCCTACAATAATTAAAGCGATATTATGTTTACATACATGTGTCATAGTCAAATAGACTATTGGGTCAAATCAAGTCTCTTCCCAATAGTCATAATAATTAATTACAATTTGTTAAATTCAAAATTCAGAATTGCCATAAATGGCAAAAAAATTCCAAATTCGAATTTACTAAAAACAGAATAATTTTCTAACAAATTTTGAATTTCAAAAATACTTTATTTTTTGGGGATGTCACATCCTTTCTACCTTCAATAAAACATTATCCCCAGTGTTCGTTCCTTTCTTGGAACAGGATTGGATGATATTTCTGCAAATCTCCCTCCAATTCCCAAGTGGCCTCCTCAGGACTAAAGTGCTTCCATTGCACTTTTACCTGAGCGACAACTCTATTCTAAAGTGTTATTTCTCTTCAGTCCAGAATGTGTAGGGGTTCCACCTAGAACTCACTTTTTGGTTCCACCTGCACTAAGTTCCAATCAATCATATGAGTAGGGTGATGGACATAATTTTTCAACAAGGAAACATGAAATACATTATGAATTCTTAAATTAGCTGGAAGTGCAAGTTGGTAAGCTACGGGTCCAATTCGAGTTAATATCTCGAAGGGCCCACAAAACCTGGGTGCCAACTTAGCACAGTTCCCGAGTTTTAGTGAACTCTTTGGGGCTTTGAACTTTAAGTAAACATGATCTCCCACTTGAGATTCCAACTGTATTCTTTTCTGGTCTACATAACTTTTATGTCTGTCCTGTGCCTCTTTTAAGTTCTGTTGCACCCTTCTTACCATACTTTCCATTTCTTGGAGCATTTTTGGTCCAACCATAAGTTGGTTAACCGGATTGTCCCAGATAATTGGTGTTGTACACTTTCTATCATATATTACCTCGAAGGGGCTTAATTTAGCCAAAGTTTGGTACCCATTGTTATATCCGAACTCTACCAAATGCAGGTAGTCATCCCACTTACCCGGTTTTGTTCTTACGTGCATGCAGAGCATATCTTCTATGATATAACTTGTTCATTCAACCTGTCCATCCATTTGTGGATGGTAAATCGTGATTAAATTCAAATTAGTATCTAGCCCTGCAACAATTCTTTCCAGAAAGTGGACAGAAATTTTATGTCTCTATCTGAGATCACCATTTTAGGAATACCATGTAGTCTAAAAATTTCTTTCATAAATATTTCAACGATATTTATAGCTTTAAAAGTAGATTTCATAGAAATAAAGTGTGTGGAATTACCGAGTTTATCGATTACCACCATAATAGAATCATTCGGTTTCTGAGTTTTAGGCAAACCTGTTATAAAGTCCGACGATATGGTCTCCCATTTCCATTTCGTCACTAGTAATGGTTGTAATAGGTCGGCTGGATGTTGGTGTTTGGCCTTAACCTACTGACAATCTTGGCACCTAGCCAAGTATTCTGTTGTTTCAACCTTAATATTAGGCCAATAAAATACTTTTCTAAGTGTTGTTATTGTTTTCTAGTATCCTGGATGGCCAGAATATGACTTCTTATGCACTTCTTCCAAGACTGTTAACTTTAACTCTATTGAATCTAGTATGTAAATTCTATTTTTAAACCATAATAGTCCCTTCTTGTCTCTACTAGGATCTAGTTTACCTGAGTTTATGGTACTATTTTGTAATTCTACCATTACCTTACTCTAATTTTCATCATTAATGCCTCTCGTCCTTATTCTTTTCTACAGATCTCTTGCTTCCCTCCTGATATTTATCTCAAATAACCCATGGAAAACTTTTGATTAAAGCATTTGCTACCTTATTTTCCTTGCCCTTGATATGTATGACTTCGAAGTCGAATTCGCTCAAAAAGGCTAGCCACCTTGCTTTCCTTGCATTAAGATCTGGTTGGATAAATAGATATTTCACACCGCTATTATCCGTCAATAGTAAAAAATTTCTTCCCATTATGTAGTGTCGCCACATTTTTAAGCCGTGTATCACTGTTGCCAATTCTAAGTCATGAGTGACATAATTTCGCTCATGTTCTTTTAATTTCCGGGACTCGTAACAAATCACGTGTCCTTCCTGAGTTAGGACACCACCTAGTCCTTCTTTTCTCACATCAACACATACGATAAAGTCTTTATCTGGGTCTGCTACCTTCAATATGGGTGCATTTGTCAATAATTCCTTCAGCTTGTTAAAACTGTCTTGACACTTCTGTGACCAGTTAAACTTGGTCCCTTTCTCTTATCGAGACATGATAGGGTAGGCTATACTTGAATACCCCTCTATAAATCTACGATAATATCTGGTGATTCCCATGAATGACCAAATATCTGCTACATCTTTTGGTACTGACCATTCCATGATGGATTTTATTTTCTCAGGGTCAACGACAATGCCTTCTACTGAAATTTCATGTCCCAGATATTGTATTTTCTTTTGATAAAAGTCACACTTATCAAATTTGGCGTATATTTTGTGTTTCCTCAACGTTTGCAGAACTATTATTAAGTGTTCTTCATGTTCTTCCTCCGTTTTAGAATACACCAGAATATCATCGATAAATACTAGTACGAACTTGTCTAAGTATTGACTAAAAATACTGTTCATTGGGCACATAAACGTGGTTGGTGTGTTAGTGAGTCCGAAAGTTATGACTATGAATTCATAGTGTCCATATCTTGTTTGAAAATATGTTTTTCTTATATCCTCATCCTTTATCTTAACTTGATGATAATCGGATTGTAAATCCAATTTCGAAAACATTTTGGCGCCACCTACTTGATCAAATAGGTCATTTATCCTTGGTAAGGGATACATGTTCTTGATATTCATTTTATTCAATTGTCTACAATCGATACAATTCCTTAGAGTACCGTATTTATCTTTCACAAAGAGGACTGGTTCCCCCCATGGTGAAACACTCGGTCTTATATACTCTTTGTCCAACAATTCTTGTAATTGTATTTTTAATTCTGTCAATTCTGGTAAACTCATTCAGTAATGTGATTTAAAGATAGGGGATGAACCAAGTAGAAAGTCTATGGAGAAATCTATTTCCCTTCTAGGAGGAAATTCTGGTATCTCATCAACAAACATGTCTCTAAATTGACATAGGACAACAAAAGCTTCGGATTATCTTCTTTTTCTAATAGATTCATTACTTGGATGGCGTAAACTTGACAACCCTTTCTTATGCATTTCTTGAATTGCATTACTAAGACTTGTCTAACTTATACTGGTTTTGGTATACCTCAGGTTGTTCTAGTAGTTTCATAACCATCTTTATAATTAAGTGTCCTTGTATAACAATGTAGAACTGCCTTGTGTTTTTCCAACCAATTCATTCTGATCATCACATCATAAGATCCTAGTGGAAGAATGTTCAAATTTGTTTTTATGTTTTTACCATCTAAACTGAATTCAAAATTATAAATGAAATCAACCACTTTCCTTTTTGTCCCTATTTCTAATTGTACCAGCCATGATTTTCTGTGTTTTATCCTCTTAAGTTTATTGGACTCTACTACACCTGGAGTGATATAACCTAATGTGGCTCTAGGATCAATTAAATTATTTTTTTGGGTATTATGGATTTTACCTTTGATTTCCACCACTGTGGACTGGTGGTCCTCTTGTCAACCATCTACAAATGCATTTATTTGATGCACACTTTTGCCCACATCACCCACCGTCGAGGCTTCCTACAAATTGTGTACAGTAGTTTTGTTTATTGAATTTAGACATGGATAGTTCCTCCTTAGATGAGGATCTCCACATTCCCATCACTTTAATGGTTCCTGGGGACTGTCCCCAAACTTTTTAGTTCCTGGATTTACCGGTTTACCATTTCCTTGCGTACTTGTGTTATTGAAGTGAAAATCCTTTCTAGGAAAACTTTTTGTTGCATTCTGATAAGGAGCTGGCTGGAATCCATTCTTCCATTGGTTCATTCAATCTTGTTTCTTATCCTTCCAAGCTTTGGGAAACTCTGTTCGATGTTTGTATTGGTCGTAGCACATTCATGCTTTCCTAAATACTTCACTCAAGCACTTGGTGTTATCAAACTCAATTCTTTCCTTGGAAGACTATGGTAAACAACTTAGGAATGGATGGATTTTTACCTTGTCCTCCTGAATGTAAGGTACAAACCTTAGTAATTCCAAGAATTTGTTTATAAGATCCTCCATTGTCATCTGACCAAGTCATAACTCATAAAATTCTTTCGTCTTCCTTTCATAGTAGCTTTCAGATAGGTATTGTTTCTTGAAATATTTCTTGAAGTTGGACCATTCCATCTGTTTTATTTTAAGCCCTTTGCCAACTTCAGGTCTTGCCACCAAATGTTGGCCTTTCCTTTCAGGTTGTAAATGGCCACTCTGACTTTCATATTGCTAGAATAGTTGTATATTTGGAAGTATTTTTTGATATCTAATAATCAAGCCTCAGCTTCTTCACCTATTCTGGATTCCCCGTCAAATGTAGTTGGTTTAATATTCTTAAATTCTCCTTCAATATGGTCTACTTGTTTTCTTTTCCTTTCTGTTTTAGTTTTGTCTTTAGCTGAAGGTGTACCTTCATATGAACTGTCCCCTTTTTCTACTTCTGGCCCAAAATTCTTGGAGGCCCTTTTACTGACCTCCTCTTCATTATTATTTTCCTTTAGGATTTTCTTTGTCACTATACTGTGCAATAGGACTTCATTTATTTCATGTTGTTCCTGCTGTTATTTCTTCAGTTTTTCATTATCAGCTTTGAAAACCTGTAGTTCGACAATGAGATTCCTCATTGTTTCCAGAAATTCGGTAGGTGAGATTCCATCAGTATTCTGTCTCCGATTTTCAGGTTACCCTTGTTCTGGATTCCCATCAACACTGATTTCTGCGTCATCCTGCGCTGCCATGATTAATACAAGACAAAAAAGGTTTTTTGTTTGTAATAGTAAAATTTTGTTAGTTTTGCATAAATCAAATATATGCTAAGTAGGTAATGTGGTCCTGTTTAGGTCCATTTTTGCAACCTTTTCTCTACTACCATATGTAATGAACCTCAAAATTTGTCATAAAATATATATATATATATATATATATATATATATATATATATATTCTAAGGGACACTAATATCTAATTTTCATTGAATAATTTCGTAGATTAGATGAAGACATCTTATTTCCTTATTTCCTATCCTAAATCTTTCTAAGGTAATTTATGTGCCACGTGAAGACACTACAACACCAGTCTAACTTACTTTAAGTAGCACAGGTTTTATCCTTCCCTTCATACTCAAACCACACCCATTTATATGTATAAATAAAAAAATAGGTAGTATGCTAGGCTTAGGATTTCTAGCCCCTTTCTCTCCCTTAGTCGAGGGTTCCCATGTTGGTGTGCAAGACTAATTAATTGTCCTTAGGGGAAAATTCATACAACAGATATAAGGGAAAGGAGTCGGGACTATGTCCCTTACCCTCGCTTGACTTGATCTTAACTAATCATTATATCGACTAAGTCCAATGAACAATGGTTTAACTAAAGTTAACGGTTAGCATGGTGTATTACAACTCACCATATTGTGAAAGGGACTGAAAACGACTTCATAAATTTCATGATGTGGAAGAGATGGTCTTCTTTTAGGAAAAATTAAGACTCTGCATTACCATTAAATGAGAGTCCTGTATTATACGAATTACGATGTTCTCACCTGGTTTTCATCCAATCGAGATGCGCCAACTCTGGTCTTATCACATGGTCCATCTATCCCTCGTACACTTATCATTTACAACGTGTAGTTAGGGTTCTTCAAGGGTTTAATGTGTTTACTCTTTCATTGTGGAATCCCCTCGAAAAGCTCTGTGTAATGTCTCTCGAATGCAGGTTGTCGCAAAAGGGTTAACAAGAACCGGAGGCCATTATCGCCATCTACCCTTCCTTGTAAGCACTCGTTTTCTATACTTATGGTTGTTAAGGTGACTCAACTCTCTGTTATAGTGAAATAACCCTTGTACACATATTCTCCGTTTATTTTTACTTTGAGTCTCCCAATAAAGTTGTTATGTATAACTGCCATGAGTTAAATCCTGTTTTCTGGGCGAGTAGAGTCTTTCTATGGGATTAATTTATATCTTCTGGGGAGGTACTAGCACCCTATTCACTTACCCCAATTCTAGAGACCATACCCTGCTAACAAAATAACTCCTAAGGTTTGTACTTTATAACCCCAATATCCTTTATGGTCTCTCTATAGAAGTACATCGAGGCCTACTGTTAACTTTTATTGAACTTCTTCTGTTATTTATGTTTCCTTCTATCATTATCATGGTCTGGGAATGTCTCTTACATTATCTATAACCTGGTTCAACAATGGTTCCACTCCAGCTTTTATTCTATATCGTACTTCTCGGCCTTCTTGTGTCGCATTTTGTATTCAATTATGTTAAATGTTAGCACGATTAGTTTGTTCATTGCCAATATATATATATATATATATATATATATCAGTTCTCGTTCGCTAATGATGGGCCCCTTTGGCTACGAGGGTACCTGTCAGGTGGACCTTGTCTCCTTCCACTATTTTTGGGTTCATGGGAGACATCTAGATATCCGTGCAGAGAAAAGTTTGGCCTGCCCTACGACCTGAGTTAATTATTATTCTAGGTTGAACTATTTTGATTACCTTCATTCTATTGAAGTTTATCATTCGACTTGAATATATAATTTGTAATGAGTACTAAAGTAAACCGTTAACCTCCTTGCAGGGTTTCGACTGTGTACAAGTATGGGTGATGGCTTCCATCAAGGAAAACAAGGTATTCGAGTTCCCTTATAAACTCTTTGAGGCTCCATCACTTTGAAGGATTCGACTTTAGTTCAGATTTAAAGTAGTTTGTGAGTTATGTCTGATTTCTTGTGATGGCCAGAAAATGAAAATGGAGGATTCCAAAGTATTTTGTGTTTTCTAGGCCATTTTCCATGTGTAATAACTCCTTTGGAGATTACTTTACAGGCCCTCTCCTTACATAATTAAATAAAGGAAGGAATGTTGGATAAAAAAATTTATTCGCCATTCTGTTTTTCTCCTGTACACAAAAAAGATTGGTTATCGGGGTTGTTGTCCTAACTTGCATATCCAGTATCAGAATTTATATCTTCCTCATTGTCAATTTTTATTTAGAAAGGACAAGATTGGAGGTTCAGTTTTACTTAATATATGTTTGTTGTACTCCTTCGCTTACAAGTTTTAAGGATATGGCCATGTGTGAATTACTACATCTTTTAAATTTCATTTATACTGTGGGTAGACCCACATTGGATTGTAATACGAATAGTTGAGAGGTTTTCAAATTTTGTATTCATTATTTTGATCATATAGATGCAATTACATGTCCAATGGAACAAATTTATTACTTTAAACAAGATAGGAAGAAGTCTATATATGAATATGTATTTTCTTTGTATGACTGGGAAGTTACACTGACGTTAGGTTTGCACCTGTACATTTAAAGGTTTCTAGAATTATGTTTAATATTTTATAGTTAAATACTATTTAGATCTGAATGTATCTATGTATTTAATCACATTCCTTAGTAGAGACTTTTAATGACTCCAAAATATTTAACTAGTTCTGGTTGTATAATTACAGAGCGACAGTTTTATTAGGAGTATGGATTTAAATCTGGCAGGCTCGAAACTAGATATAAGTATGCCTATCTAATCACCTTCCTTCAAATGAGAAAAAGGCTCTTTATTATATTGTCTGCATACACAACTATCTTCCATATAGCCACATGATCTATCATGAATTTCCATACTAGTAGGGTTCCGTTCCGATTCAAGGTGTTGGTCTGTACATCTTGAAGACAATACAGGTCTTGAATACATTGTCTACATATAATATTAGACTAATTCGATACTTCCAGAATTCACATTTTGTTTTCGCTTGATTACTTCATACAAACTAACTCTGCTCTTGCTGAGATTTACATAATACACAGTGGTTTTTAATACACAGTTCACTATTTATAATTTGTCCCTACCAGAGATGGATTACTCAAGCATTTTATCAGTCCTTCATTATAATAATAAAAATAGTATTATTCTGATAACATAAATATTGTTGGGATACTATAGATGTAGTTTTAACCAACATAATTATTTCCACAAGTAACCTACAACAACTCTTTAATTCCATCTAATACCTATGACTACAAGAAATACATTAGAACAACAACACATACAATCATTTCAATGGAACAAATTCGGTAAGGAAATTAGAGAGTACATATCTGAATTGGTTTCTGGAAACAAAGGGAACAACCACGTTCCTCCCAACCTTAGAAAAAGGTAGCCAAATCACTTGCCTGGTTCACCCTCTAGCCTGACCATGAATCCATGAGGGAAAACTTGAAATATCCCCTCCTGCAATGTTCCTCTATCTTTGTAGTCCTCTCCTTGCCTCACACTCAATATTCAGTGTTCATAGCAGTAAGTATACAGTAGTTTTCTTTCCTGCATACTAGGTAGTGTCCTGCCTCCTCACATATGCTCTTTATCCAAAATATTTTTTCTGAGGTCTTTCTTCCCTCCCTTGGGAATTTTCGCAGCTCCCTAAATCCATGATTTTCAGGGGATGCCAATGGACAAATCCCTGATTTGACACTTGTAAAAATCAACCCAAATGTAGTTCCAACATGTTCCCCACTCATGGAGTCATGGTCAGCTAAATTTAACATGGATGTGCCATTTGTCCTCCTGCAATAATTAAAACAATATTCTGTTTACATACAAGCGTCATAGTCAAATAGATTGTTGGTTCAAATCAAGTCTTTGCCCAACAATCATAATAATTAATTACAATTTGTTAAATTCGAAATTTGGAATTTCCATAAATGGAAAAAAAATCCAAATTCGAATTTACTAAAAATAGAATAATTTTCAAACAAATTTTGAATTTCAAAAATACTTTATTTTTGGGGATGTCACATTGTTGTTTATTTTATTCCATGGATGCCTGGTTTATACAATAACTTTCATGATTCTTCATTCACTAACAACAATATAAAATTCAAACCTATCAAAACATGCATCCAACATCTCTGTTTCAGTTCTAAGTAAAAACGAGCTTTCGCTCTTCTAGTATTTTGTTCCAGAATTTTGTTTGTGTTGAAAGGTTCATTTGGTTCAATAATTCTAGAACTTGAAATATAACCAGTTAGGCTTAATTTCCTCCATTACATCCTTAATATCTATTGACATATATATACTCTAGACTTTTAGAAGTGAATTTATCAAGTCGTGGTGTTATCTCTCTCTCTCTCTCTCTCTCTCTCTCTCTCTCTCTATATATATATATATATATATATATATATATATATATATATATATATATGTTTGTATACGCAATCGACTTCTATTATATATATACAATTATTTACATAGTTGTATTTAAAAATGGTAGAGTAATCATCCAAAAATTCACGAGATGCTCTATAGGAATGTAAATATGCAATTTAACATGTATTGTTTGTAAATCTCCTATTCATTCCAGAATAGTGGACACTACACAGTTATTCAAATGTGAACAACATAATCAAATGAAAAAGATATGTCGAACTGGTAGTAATTTCTAACATAATTAAAAGGGTAGAAATTCATTAACACAGTAATTTTCCTTGTATATCTCCCCATTAGAATTTCATTTCCATTCAAGTTAGTTAACAAGATTTTTACTCCACAACTACAGAATTTCTGGGAGAGTCCATCCTGCTTTCACGATATTTTCTAGAATTTAGTAAACGGAACACTTCAATCATATTTAAACAAATGGAAAATGTATCAGTCAATAATTTACAATGACATTTAAACAAAGAAGGAGAAATGAACATAACTGAATAATTTTTCGAACAAACAAATGGAATAACCATGTTCCTCCCAACCTTAGAACTGGGCAACCAAATCACTTATCCTATTCACCCCCTAGCATAACCATGAATCCATGAGGGCTAACTCGAAACTCTTTCTCAACAAAATTTCTTTAAGTTTCAGTAGTCTTCTCCTTGCCTCACACTCAATAGGTAGTGTTCATAATAACAAGAGATGGATTTCCTTTTCCCCCCAGCATACTAGGCAGTATCTTGCCTCCTCACATATCCTATACATCCAAAAGAAAAAGTGCCTAGGTATTTTTCCCATTGGGAAATTTCACAGTTTTCCAAATCCCTGATTTTCAGGGGTTCCCAATGGCCAAATTCTTGATTTTCCACTTGTAATAATCAGCCTTGAGGTGGTTCCAACATGTTTCCCACTCATGGATTCATGGTCATGTTAGGACTCAGAAATGTCATATTTACATCCTCTTTTCCTTCACCATTCCTTACATTGCATGGTCCTAATAAACCTTTTATCATACCATTTCCATACATACATTTGGGTTTCACTTTGTTATTTTCCACTTTATTCATTTCAGTATTATAAGTGAATTTGTGATTAAATATTAGAAAAATAACATATTTTCATTATATATCAAGGTTGGATGAGTTTCATGATGTGTGCATGCATATTTGAAGATGGAAACAAAGTCAAAATACACCTCCTATCCTCAAATTCGAATTACAAACTTGAAGATTTGAAAGAGAGAAGATCATGGAAGATTTGGTTGCCATATCTTATCTAAGATATGTGAGAGATGTATGGAGGATTTGAAGGGATCATATCTTGTCATAATGGGAAATTAGTTGAGAGTGGTTGAGAGAATAGTTGATCTGTAATTATGACACTCATGTATATACGAGAGTGTTCTCTCTTCATGAGGATCATCATATCATTCACAATTGGAGGATGATATTCATAATTGATCATGTAATTCATAATTTAGTCTTGTAATTAGGAGAGGGGGATTCTTAGCTTTGTTATTCTTTCATGCTTTGTCATTTGAATCTTGTAATATAATTTGAGATTGATGTATTGTGTGAGCTCACATATGTCATTTGTCGTTCAACTCTTCACATGTGGTATTGTTTTTCCCTTATGCAATATCTTGTTTTCTTAGTTAGTCTTTCGATGCTTTCCCAGATTAATCTCATTTCAGTAATTTAGATTAGATTACTTCTACTTCAGTCCTGCATATATAGTGCATGTTCTTCGTAAGCCTACGAACCTCGGATTGACAAATTAAATAATTGGGCAAGTACGATGGATTGAAGTTTAGTTTGATTTCTTGCAAGTGTAATTCGCATATGTTCGTAAGGGGTCATAGAAGATACTTGAGTGGAGACTCCTCATGTTCTCCTTACCATCTCTAAAGAGTTGTAACATCCCGCTTTGGCACACTGAGAAAACTTATTCTTTGAGGACACTTGCTCGCAAGTGATCTAGAATTTTATGATGTTAAAACATTTATCCTTGATTATGATACATTATGATAGATGACATGATGTTTTACTGCTTTGACGTAGACAGGTGCCTTGACTCAGTTTTATTAAGTGTGTAGGGTTTTGGACCTTGAGGATCCAAAGGCATCGATGGAACCCCCTTGGACTCCGAATTGAGTCAAGGAGTGTGCTATTTGGGTTGATTTATTTACTGTGATATTTCATTGATTTGATGATATGATGTTGACATGTTCTGACATGATTGTTGATGATGTAGGCTGACGATAGCTTGCCAACCAGACTCGCATATGGAGTAAAAGGGCCACACACGATTTCCAGAGAGGTTGAGGGAGAGGTGTGGACATCAGCCCTGCCACAGCCTACTAGCACTCTCATCGTGGCTCGAACTGTAGGTTAACGATTACCTAGTTCGAGAGGATCCACGATGCCATGAGGGAAGACTGCGACAATCGCTCATGATGATTCTAAGGGGCACGCAATAAGGCGGGGGCCTTATTCCTTAGAGCCCTTAGTCTCCCACAAGTTCACCTGGCGAAGTGTTGACTCCAGGGGTTATAGATGTCTACCAATCAGTCAAGTTGGCGAGTGGCACCCTTGGAGCACGTGGTGCATCTTGAAGGGCACATTGCGCGAAAGAAACAAAAGTTGGTGAGTGGCACCCTTGGAGCACGTGGTGCATCCTGAAGGGCACGTCATGCAAAAGAAACATAAGTTGGCGAGTGGCACCCTTGGAGCACGTGGTGCGTCCTGAAGGGCACGTCGCGTTGATTTTGATGAAGGAACAAACCTAGATGGCCCTAAGACATTTAACACATTAAGAAATCCTTAAACAACTTCCCTAACCAAGTGTCATCCAGTTCAAAATCTAAGTCCTAAGTCTAAAACTTTCTAGGGTAAAAATTTAGTCTAACTTTAAGAAAAAGACCCTAAAATAAAAATAAAATTTTAAACAAAAACGCACTTAAGTAATAGTTTAGTCTTCATAAAATTCTTGGGGTAAATGAAGAGAGTAAGAATTTAATTAAAAATAGTGGATTTAAGAATTTCAAAGAAGAAATTATTCATTAACTTGTGGAAGTACAAAGATATTAAATTAATAATAAAAGGGAAAGATTTAATAA
>ML785157.1:198063-210163 GCA_009831015.1 Picea engelmannii
AAAAAAAAAAATTGCACCTGTTATCAAAGTTGTTGTCGTAGTGTGGAGGATGCTACAAGAGTGAATTTCAACTTACGCAAATTTCATTTTCCACAAGTGTGAATTTCAATTGTAGCAAGTGTGTTTTTCACAACTGTGGAGAGTATGTGTTTCAACAAGTATGATTTTCAGTTTTTTATTTTTGATTTGGGTGTTGTAAGAACACCTTTTTTCAATATGTTTTAACAATGAGTGTCATCTTGGAAGAGGAGATCTTGAGAGAAATTAAAGATTCAAACACTCCTCTAGCAACAAACAAGGATTCAACATCTGAATAACCCTACATATTTGATGACGAACAATCATTCGAGCATGATATTGAGTAAGATGAAGAGGAGTTACAACAAGATTTGAGCGAGGAAAAACGCACCAATGAAAGCATTATCAAGCAATGGTTCCAGGTAAGCACTCGATTCAATCCATTTTTTATCTTTATTTAGGAAGTTTGTAGTTACAGCAAATAGATTCATTCACTTTTGAATATTTCCATTATTCATTTGAAAAATCACCATTGAACATATTGATGTTATTGTTGTGTCCTTGGCTCCATTGGAAGTTTGATTACACGTAACTAATCTTAAAGTTCCAGTTAGGATAGAGCAGGTAGGATTTTATTTCTAGTTTTGTTTTCTTAGAATAAGTATGTTCTCCTTCGTGCTTCGTGTGATCACGACGATAAAAAAATAGGATGTCTAAATTTTTGCGTCCATCCTTTGACCTGCAAATAAACACAATAAAAAAAAAATTAGGCGAATAAAAACAAAATCAATTTTACATGTTGTTACAACAAAATGTTTACATGGTGTTACAACATGCAGTTATAGCATGTTGATACAGTGAAAATTTTACATGTAGTTACAGCATGCTAGTATAGTAACATTTTACATGCTGTAACAGTGATTGAATAAATTTGCAGATTTGCAACAATAAAACAAGAGTGGCGTTAGGATAAAATAAAACAAAACGAAAATATATATATATCTAATAATAAATGGTCTACAAATTCATGAGTTTTTTTCCCACTGAAATGTAGAGGCAGTCTGAAATAGTGCTAAAACGTGGTTGGTTGAAATCCATTTAAGTTGTGCAAAAATTTGTTTCCTGCTGAAATAGTTTCTGGTTTGAAGTTGCCTGTTCATTTCTGGTTTGAGTTGCCGCAACACCCCTTGAATTACAACCTGCAAATCATATATGAATCATATTTTTTATAAAGGCAATGTGACCCTATGTGTATTAGACCAATATATCTATCACGAATACCTCGTTGTGTTAGCTTGACAAGCACCATCTTTGAAAAACAACATCTAATTTCAAAATAAGTTGTGATTCTTCATCCAAAATGTCTATATGAAGTACAATCAGTTTCTCTCTAATGACTTCTTCAAAACTATGAAAATGCTCTTTGAAATGTTTTGTTGGAAATCTCATCATTCCCAGAAAGAAGAAAGTCATTTTTTTGAGTTTGAATCTATTTTTTTCTATAGTGGCGTGAAAGCTTCTGCAAAGTCATGTGGCACTATTCGTTATGTGTGGCTGACATTATGCAAAATTCAAGTTCTCTTTAGAATTTGGTAGGTTTTGCAGATTGGAAGTGCGTGCTCAAATTGGATACCAGATCTATGACAATTGAAATAAATGGCTTAATGTAATACATGTAAAGTACGTGTCAAACAATTTCATCAAAGACCTTGGACAAAAGAAGTTGAAGATTCATGGATGGATGTTTTTTTTATTTTGTTTTTTTAAACTGGGGCCAGGGAACCCAAGAAGCCGAGATATCAGTGGTGAAGTTGTAGCCATTGAAAGTGCAGTTAGGCAGTTACATCTTCGAAAGGATTGATCGAAGAATAGGAACCAAATCATGATCATGATTGAGATTATCCATATCCATATCCACGATATCAATAATATGTCAGCACCAATTAATTCACGATCAGTCTAGATCCTGAAGAGATCGACCATTTTACCATTGAATAATTAAAAATCGATGCCATTAATGAATCAATATTGGATGTGGCCACTTTTGATTTCTTTGTGCAATTGATAATGCTTATGATCAATAATTTCTTATTGAATCATGAGAAAAATGAAGAAGATGCATCCAGATTTATACGTCGATGATTTCACTGCTAATTCCACAATGGCCAACATTTCAACTGTCACGGTTGATGGATATTGGGTCGTATGCCAAGGCTGGATCGCATGAAGTATATGTTTTGTTAGTTAACGTGATGTGGAGATTTGGCCACCCTTTTGTTCTATGTGTTCACTGGTTACAGGTTCCATCTGATCAGTAATATCTATCCTGGTGGTGTATCCCTAACGAAATGAAAGAAATCCCATGTCGGTGATTCCTTTTATCCCTACAAGCAATAAAGTAGGTGGGGTTCCTGCATATTCATTGAATCTAATAAGCCACTCATTCAGGCCTCCCATTTCCCTGCTATTGTTTGAAATATTGGAGAATGAGCCGAGAAAATATTGAACCAAAGAAAATTATGTTAGGAGAAGGCGATTCAAAAAAAAAAATGGGCTCGACACTTTGAGAAGTGATCAATTTGAGAAGTTTAATGGAAACTTTCCTTGTGGTCCATCTCACCTCACATGTCTGATTTTATCACCTTTCTGTCAAAAGATTCAAATACCTCAAGAATGGGATGATGAGAGGCCTTTTAACTCACAGCATCTAGGCAACTTGGATTCAAAAATGAGAATACAACAAATAACTAGTCTTCTGATGATGAGTACCAGTGAAAAACCTTGCTATTGTCAGCAACATTGAATGAGCAGGTTAATGGTTTTGAAAAAATAAGTTTGAACAATCCTATCACCATTGAGCTATGCAGTAACAAATGAATGGGCTCTACCTAGAACTTGTAGTTCAACATCATAATACATATTTCCATCTACGTTAGTTCAGAGTTACATCAAGGTGCCATGTCATTTAAGGTTTGTAGTGTTGTTGGCTCTTTTGAGATCTCAATTCGAAGACGAAACTTCTGGAAAGGTTGTGGTTTTCTTCTCAACATGTGATGCGGTGGATATCCACTATGCAATAATAAGTGAGTTTCACTGGGTTACACATTTTCAAGAGGTGGATAAAGAAAAGAGAAGCTTCATAAAATCCAAAACGTTTTGTCTACATGGAAATATCACACAAGGAGAACAGAAGCAAACTTTTCATGAATATAATGAAGAAAAATGTGCTCTTCTCTTGTGCATTGATGTCGCAGCAAGAGGCTTGGAATTTCCAAAAGTTTGATGCATTATTTAGTATGACTCTCTAGGAGATGTGAATGAATATGTGCACAGGGTTGGTAGAACAACTCGTCTAGACCAAAAAGGGGAAGCTGTGTTATTTTTGCAACCTATTGAGTTGGATTATTTGAAAGAATTGCAGAAACACAGTGTGCCCTTGAATGAGCTTTCATTGCAAAATGTTTTGGATCATATTCATGTGCGTGGAAGGACATATAATAATCAGGAAAAATGTTTAAGCGTACAATTCAACAATTGATGAACATCAGGTACATCTCATTCCAGAAAACATATATACAAGACAATGCACCATTTCTCATTTATGTGCACATTGTTTTTCTATCTCTCGTTACCCCAACTAGTAAGATAACTAAATGTGATTTTGGTATATGATTGTCAAGGGGAGCATGGATTTGTACTGAGATCTACTTCTAGGCATTTTGATAAGGAATTATGCCAATGTCTTCTTGAGAAAATAAATGGTTGGTTGTTGTTTTTCTCTCGACTCGCCCTTGATTATCCATAAACAAATCTCCTTGTTAATTTTGCTTGCGGTGGTGTGTCTGAGGTGATGCGTTTTAAATGACATATGTATTTCTATTATATAACTTGTGGAATATCTGAAGGTGAATGATAATGCAGGTCTGGTAATGCATAATTGTCAGGAAAGTTAATGACAACAGTCTTGGATCCATCCTAAGTGCAATCCAAATATCTCTGAATTCACCATCTTATTGCTTGAATTTAGTCAGTAGGGGATGAATGGAAGTGTCATAACCAGGTTTACTTTTCCCTAAATGATGATTGCATAAGCAACAGACATTCATCAATGACAGCAACACATAAAGGATTCAAAGCATTACTACATAAGAGATTTTTGACAGAACTTTCCAAGTTGTAGCATAGGATTTATGTCACCAAATAACTGTTGTTTTGGGGAATGCAAGAAGGACTACGTTGAAGTTTATAGTTGATATTTAGATTTTATGGAACTTTTTCTGACCTTTCGTCCTGTGACCTTATTCATATTTCTAGAATAATGAAGTTTTCTTCATTTCTGCTCCATGAATTTCTTTTATTTCATTTGTTTTGCTGTAAAAAGAAAAACACTAAAAAAAATATAATAATAATAAAATCATAAAAAAAATAAATGTTTTCATTTGTATTATGGAAAGAAAAACAATTAAAAACTCAGAAAATTTAAAATTGCAAATTGATATTCCTGAAAACAATAATAAATACATGTTTCTTATGTTTAACATTCATTTGTTTTTCTTAAGTAACTTTGGTGGCAATCAATGACAAAAAAAATTAGTGTGGAAAGCAGGTATAATTGCATTTATTTTCTATCTCAATTAGTTCACATTTGTACTTGTCTCTTGCATTTTATGTTTTGTGATGCTCTCACGAAGTTTTGATTGCAGGATTAGTACTTAATACTGATTGCAGGAACACGACGCTCATTTTCCATGGCACAGTGATTTTCAAGAATCACAAAAATCTTCAAAGAATACATGCTTTGCTAGACAGGTTGAAGGAGGTGTTACTCATTAGAAACATCATGATGTTTGTTGATACAAAACAACATTTTGTTGTTACACAGAAAACATTTTGTTGATACACAACAATATTTTGCTGATACACAACAATGTTTTGCTGATACACAGAAACGTTTGCGCATCCTGACGTTTGTTGTTACATAGAAACATTTTTCCAAATTTCATACTGTAACACTGTCCCATTTCTCCTTCAAAGCCAATTAATCATCCTGGTGTTGAAGCCCATCTTCCATTGAATTATCCTTCATGATTTCACACGCCTATTTTTTTGAATCACATACACTCCTTTTTCTTTTTCTGTTCATTTTTTCCTTTCCAGTTTTCCTTCTGAATAAAACAAACTCCCTTTTTCATGATTACATTTCCTTACCATAAACATTGTTGCTACTAAGATTATTTTATAGTCCTACCAATATTTTTATCAAAAACTCGCGTTGATTGATGTGGGATTCCCTAAGGCCCACCTTTCAACAAGCCTTGCCCCATTGACCTCGACACCTTATCTGGGATATAGACTAGAGTTCCTTTTTGAGTACCTTGAGGCTTGCATGCCTTAATGGAAATCTCTCTCACTAGCAATCATGGGAATACATCAATGTCCATTGATCGTTAGATCTTGCAAGTGGCTCAACATCAACCCATCTATTCTCACTTCACAAGATGTACTCGGGTGCCTTGACACTCATTGACATCACTGGTGAGTTTGTCTCGCATTGGTTAATGACATTCATCAATGATCGGTAATCCAATGATTTCTCTTCATGCTCGACATCGACACATTCATTCGCATGATGAGAATTGTACCATCGGTTTTGTAGTGGGTGAAGACTATACAGTTTTTCATGATCCCCTCAGCAGTTGCATCAGTTTGATTTCGGATCTATGAGAGTATCACAGTTCCATATTCTCTGCCTTCCACATTTATCATGATCTAGTAGTAGCAGTTCAGATTCCTTCACTTCCCATGATCCAGTTACAGTAGTAGCAACATTAGCATTTCCATTTTCTCGATCCTGTAATAGTGACACCTTCCATCTTCCATCAGTCATAGTCATATATTCGTTGCTCCAGCAATTACAGTAGTTGCAGCTACAACGCTAGTCACGTTTTTGTGATCCAGTAGCTACAACAATTACATCTACTTTTTGGGTAAGTGGAGGTATGTTGTTTTCTAATCTTTAATCACACAATTCCTTATATGTCGACTTGAATATTTTGGTAAATTCCTTGCCATTCTTTCTTTCCTTCCATGACCTACACTAAGTTGCATGAGGGAATGCAACCTCTTCAATTGAGGTGGGGGGGAACTATTTCACCACATATTCATTACCATTATTCCATTTTACCATCTCATCAGTCCATTTATGATTCACTAACATTTATTTTCCAACGACACTTTGTTGCATTTCGATTGATATACATATTGGCAGGATTAATAAAGATAAAGAAAAGGCTTTCTTATACTCAGTGATGCTCTCTTATGCACATTGATAGCTTATTATTTCCAGTGAGTACATGGCTAAATTATTGCAGCAAGAAAATAAATAAGTGAAATGAATGTTGTTAACACAAGAACCAACATCTTTTGTATTCATGGTTGTCACACAAGAACCAACCATAAGAAAATTTCATATCCTGTTACACATATTTTACATGCTGCTACTCCTGTATTTTACATCCTAGAAATATTCCTTGTTAAAAGGACATCATCAATCAAAGCCATAGTTTGAATGCCAATAGTTATTAAGAAGATCCATGCATGGTTGCATGAGGACATGCAACAAGTTGAGATGGGGGGCATGTTAGAACTCAAAAATGTCACATTTATATCCTCTTTTCCTTCACCATTCCTTACATTTCATGGTCCTAATAAAACTTTTATTATACCATTTCCATACATACATTTGGGTTTCACCTTATTATTTTCCACTTTATTCATTTCAATAATATAAGTGAATTTGTGATTAAATATTAGAAAAATAACATATTTTCATTATATATCAAGGTTGAATGAGTTTGATGATGTGTGCAGGCATATTTGAAGATTGCACCAAAGTCAAAATACACCACCTATCCTTAAATTCGAATTACAAACTTGAAGATTTGAAAGAGAGAATATCATGGAAGATTTGGTTTCCATATCTTATCTAAGATATGTGAGAGATGTATGGACGATTTGAAGGGATCATATCTTGTCATAATGGAAAAGTAGTTGAGAGTGGTTGAGAGAATAGTGGATCTGTAATTCTGACACTCATGTATATAGGAGAGTGTTCTCTCTTCATGAGGATCATCATATCATTCACAATTGGAGGATTATATTCATAATTGATCATGTAATTCATAATTTAGTCTTGTAATTAGGAGAGGGGGATTCTTAGCTTTGATTCTTAACTTTGTTATTCTTTCATGCTTTTTCATTTGACTCTTGTAATATAACTTGAAATTGATATATTGTGTGAGCTCACATATGTCATTTGTCGTTCAACTCTATACATGTTGTATTTTTTTTTCCATATGCAATTTCTTGCTTTCCTAGTTGGTCTTTCGATGCTTTCCTAGATTAATCTCATTTCAACAATTTAGATTAGATTAATTCTACTTCAGTATTGCATATATAGTGCATGTGCTTCGTAAGACTATGAACCTTGTATTGAAAAATTAAATAGTTGGGCAAGTACTACAATAGAATTAAATGACAAGTTTTCGCCTGACATGTCACTTGATTTTAACATGGTTGTTCCATTTGTCCTCCAACAATAATTATAAAATTTTTTGTTTCATACAAGTGTCATACTCAAGTAGTTAGTTGATTCAAATCATATCTCTTCCCAACAGTCATAATCATTAATTACAATTAACTAAATTTGAAATTCAGAATTTCCATAAATGACAAAAAAATTCCAATTTCGAATTTACCAAAAACAGAAATAATTTCCTTAGAAATTTCAAACTTAAAAATAATTTATTTTTGAGGATGTCACACACTGTGTCATTTGTTTCTTCCATTGTTTATTTGATATCTTCAAGTTCTCCAAAGTGATCCTTTCCAATCATTCCTCCTAATGGTACTTGAGGTTCCTTTAACAATTTTTCCATCTTTGATTCACTAAAATCTCATTTCCTCAAGCCAACTTCTTGCATTTCATCCAGAAGAGCTGGAATAGCATTAACTCTTTCTTAAATAAAACTGAGCTTCATTGGGTCACTTTCAATGGCTATGAAATTCCTTCCTTTATGTAGGCAACAGGCTAATGTTGCACCTAATCACCAAATACAAAATAAATAATGAAGTTAGATACTATAAAAAGACATAAATTAAAAATAATATAAGATTGAAGTATTATTTCATAAATATTAAATCACAATTCTTACCTGAACCCGAGAACAAATCCAAAACCCAATCTCCTTCATTTGAAAATTTATCTATAAGATAATTAATTAATTCTTGTGGTTTTTGATAAATTTTAACCATCTCTCCTTTCAAATATTTTTCCTCGTATGTTAGTTTTCTAACCACAACATTGTATAGCAATATACTACTAGGAGTCTCTCCATCATTTGCATTGCCAAGAATAGAATTATAAGAATCATCTTTTGTCCATGTTGCAATATGTAGACACTCAAAATCACGTTTAAATGATTCTTTCTTGGAGATATGAATATTAGGCTTGTGCCTGTAACATAAATAAGTGAAAATTCAATTAAGTTTTGAATTAATAAATTTGTTTTCTAATCATAATTGCTAAACATACACTTTCAATATCTTACCAAATAAATTGCATTCTTGTCTTTTCTTCCCTCTTGAAGCTTGATTGTACTAATTATTATTGTGTGCCTGAATTAAATACTAGAAATCTCCAAAATGGTGATGTTGTAACTTCTATAAATCCCATAACCACTTTACTGAAATCTTGGTAAGTATAAGGCTCAGCATCATATCAAATGTTTTGGATATTATAACCATGAGGGATATCCACAATAACTAGGGAGTATTCTTGTTTAGGAACAATACTTGTTTCACAATAACCTAATATCACTTTATATTGAATAGTTTCAAGCCCATTACAAATGTAGTGATCAAGGGTGTCATCAAGTTGAACATTTTGAACACATCTCCTTATTTCTCTTTCAAACTTGGCTTTTTGAATAAAACTTTTGAAATTTTCAGGTACTCCATCTGTATTCTTCTTTGGCATATTTAATGAAACAAACAAACATATAGTTATATATCTATAACTATTAAAATATAAATAAATTAACTTACAAACGAATAATATGAATGCAATAAATCAACATACCTTTTTCAATGCAACAAAAAAATATTTCAATACTGTTTAAGAGCTTGAATCTGGATATTTGAGTTTACCATCATCCCAACTTTCTTCATTCAACATATTGACCATTTCCTCTTGTATTTTCATATACACCTTGTGACTAAATAATGAAAAAATAATGTTAAACTGAAAAAAATAATTTTCTTGTCCGAACATAAATAAAAATAACTCAACATGCTTACTTTTTAAATTCATCACACATTTCTTCCATTGAAAATTATCCTGACCTAACACGTGATAATATAGCTATGATAAGTTTATCATCCTTCACTCCTTGTATTGATCTCCAACGTGTTATAGTCATATCATTAGGAAAATTTCTTATGTCAGGACTTGTTTTACTTGTGCCAAATATCAGTGGTTTATCCTTCTTAACTCTCTTATTTTTTATACTAATATTTTCCCATAGGGTGAAGATATTATCTATCAAATCCCATACATGTCCATTTCTAAATCCCAACTGAAAATAGTTATCCACAGCTCTAAATATATCACTTTCTTTGCGATATTTTTCTTTTGTATTTTCATCATCAAGTGGGAATCCTATTTCCATACAACATTGCTTCTGAAACTTAACATCAAAATTTGATCTCCCCCCATGAAATATTTCATAAAAATCATTATGGATAAATATCACCCTTTGAATGAAGGTCATAGACATTCTCTACTCATTGTCTATGTTATGATCCCATGCCAGTAACTTTGCTTCTGAATCTGTTAAACCAACATAAATTATGCATTTGATTGTCTCAAAAAGAGGATTATTGAGATATTCTTGCATCAATTTTCTTCTAGCCTCTGTAGAATGATTTCCTCCAATCACATAATATTTGTGGTCAAAACATTTTGATCTATCAAATTCTTCCCTCGTAGGAACTTCCATTGGGTATACAAGAGCTAGGTAGTCAACCACATCTGTGTATGGATTGTATCTAATCAATGATTTCAAATATTGAATATGCAAGTGATGTGTTTTTTTAATTTGATATTTTTCCTTCCATTTTGTGGGTTTATAAAGTTGTTTCACATTCAATTGAAATGTATGTCCATCATCAAATAATTTTCTCGCCCTCATTCTGTTTTGAATGGCATTTTGTGTTGTTTTCATAATACTATCCTCTAGATCAACACCTGGTGTTATTGTTTCTTTTCTACCTTTATAAATTTCAATATAATACTTTGAGCTAACGATGGCTTCTTGAACATTATCAAAATTTGTTTTCTTCCTCTTGTGATTTAAATATGTTTCATCTAAATCAATGATTTCTTCATAATCAATAAGAATAGAATCATCATCAACCATCACTCTTTTGTGTTTATCTTGTTTGTTCTTTTTGCGAGGAGTGATAACCTCATTGGGACCATTCTCAATAAAATCCTCATTTGGAGTTTCCTCATTTTCAAATATAACCCTTTTAGGATTTCTATAATGAGGATTTTTCTTTCTTCTTTCATGTTCTTCTGTGTCTACTCTTCCAGGTTCAACCTCCATTACTTTATGTTTCATTTTCCTTCATTCTTGTGTCTTTTCAATACGAAAAGAATTGATGACATCCATGATATCATTATCTGTAGAGTAAATCCCCACTAACATATGTGAAAGTCGTTCATCAAAATCCTGTAAAAATAAAATATAACATTTTCATCTTAAATACAATTAAAGAATTACCATGATACTAAAAATAATAAACAACACAAAAATAGAAATAAAAAACTTACATTTCCTTTCTCAATGTCATCAACGATGGATGCACATAATTCTGAAAAGAATTCATTCTTGTTATAATTTCTCAATTTGAAATAATATCTAAACTTGATATAAGTTCTCCCTTGTTTGACAAGTGCATAAATAATATATATGCCTGACATCAAACATATATCTCTTAACAAGCCAAGTTCCTGATAATTTCTTTGCACATGTTCTAATTCGACACAATACAAATATATATGATCTCCATTGTTTCCTTGTTTGTGTTTAACAAACTAAGAATAGTCTTGTTTGTTTTCACCTTCCACATATTTCCACTCTCTAACATTCTTCATTTCCTTTGATAGCTCAAGTGTTAAGCTATCATTTTGTTTCCTAACATTCATGGAGGTTCCAGTTGCATTGTTGGATGCCATTATTGCAGGTCGTGATCCAGATATATTCATAGATAATCTCTTTCCTTCCATTTTCCTATATTAAGATAAAAAAAAATAGGCCTTTCACATTATAACACACTAAAAAACACAACATTGAATATAAAAACTAATTAAAAAAAAAAAAATACCCATATGTAAAAGCAAAATCGACCCATAGACTTATTGGGCTTATACTAGGACCATGACCATGACTTGGCCACGACCCATAGACTTATTGGGCTTATGCTAGGACTGTGACTGTGACTTGGCCACGGGGGCCGAGCCTTGTGGCCAATCATATAAACAAATTTAAGGTTTTTTAATTTTCTCATGAAAAAATATTATGTGATTCAAAGATAATCTTATACACAATATATTTTCATAAATTGTAAGAATTTTAAAAAAATAACCTTTGAAATTCTAGATTCTCCTCGGATGTCGAGCTCGATGTTTTCACTTGGTATATTTTCCTCAGATGTCTTCTTCATGTTTTAGCTTGCTCCAAATCCTAAAACAAATTTTTCCCAAGATATAACACAATATAAAAAGATAAAACAAGACTGTTCATATATAACACAGATGATATAAGTTATTGTTAGTATAATGAATGTGGGATAAATAAAAATTAGGTATATTGTGTACATATATACCTAAAATTATATGGATCATCAATATCTTTAATAAATGTGGGATAAATAAATAAAAATGATAATATTGTATTTAACATGTAAATTACAAAATAAAAGAGTAATTTTTTTTTTTTTTTTAAGGGAAAATAAGTGA
>ML785157.1:221296-282875 GCA_009831015.1 Picea engelmannii
TTGGTAATGCTATAATGAATTACCATAAAATTGATATGTTCTTATATAAAATGCTATTATATTGGAAATACATTTTCTCTTATTGTTTATGTTTCAGGCAAGTTATCCTACGTATTCCAAGAAGGTTACCATAGAAAAGAAAGACTTGAAAGGACTCAGAGGGAGTCAGTGATCAAGAAGAGGTAAGTTTTCGTGACACTTTACAGGATGCACAGGGACATGCAATAGATGGAAGTGTGTTTTGAGGATTCTCTTAGTTAAAGTGAGTTAATGGAATAATTTGAAAAGAAGGATACTATAGGCCTTTTTTCCGAGTTGTATGCCTTCATGCTGCGTTGTAGGCCTTTGTGTCGAGTTGTAGGCATTTGTTCCAAGTTGTAGTCCTTTGTAATAATTTGTAGGATTTGTGTAGAGTTGTAGGCCTTTGTATCAAGTTGTAGGATTCGTTTTGAGTTGCAAGCCTTTGTGTCAAGTTGTAGGATTCATGTTGAGTTGTCGACCTTGTACCGAGTTGTAGGTTTCATGCCAAGTTGTAGGCTTTATGCCGAGTTGTAGGCTGCTCTAGTAAGATGGTCTGGTATGCCGATTTTTTTCTACACCGGTGATACATTCTAGTACGCTATTAGTGTAGTCGATAATGTGTATGGATATGATGGTGTTGCTTGTAATATGATCTGGATCATCATGAGATAGCTTGTGTCGCTTTGATGATGTTATCGATCTGCAATACCATGTAGGTCTTTCCCATGCCATGTTGTATGGATGGATAATGATGATAGTAATAATGATACTCACAACATGGGTGTAGCCATGCGTGAGCACATCATGTGGGTGTATCCCATGTATCGATGATGGTGACACACATTACGAGATGTAGCTCTAGCGTTCTCTAGTGGGTTGTGACCACTAGATAAGAGTGACAGGTTCACATGGTTGTATCCATGTGTGATGTAATGATGATACCAATAGCATGGTATGCATAATGATAACTAGAGTATCATGGCATAGCGAGAAAGGCTATGAATATCGGAAGGGAAAATCATGGTTAGATACCTTCCTAGATAAGAGGGAGTATTGGTGTTCTAGTAGCTACAAGAGGTATTAAACCTCCATGGATAAACCTTTGACTAGATTAGAATATGATGGAAGCTTTAGAAACACTAATCATATGTGTAGAAACCTTATAAGACAAGTCTACTCAATAAAAGAATTAATATTAAAGTATTAGCCTCTGGAAGAAGAATTTGACCTATACAATTGACAAAGAGAACTGTAAATAGAGGATTCTTGAGTTCATTTGGACACACACTCACAATCAAGAAAGTGGTGCACAAATCTAGAGGAAGAGTGCAGCTGCAGCGACTACAGCTGGGTACTAGTCTTGGTATGTGGTTTGGGACTTTCTGCTTAGTGCACTACCTTTGGAGAAAGGTGTGCTCTCTCTTTCTTGGTTATCCTTTGAGTATAGAATTTCTTTTAGAATAATTCTATCTATCAAAGGTTATAGTTCTTAGGTTTGGTTGCGTGCCTATGGTTGGGTGACAATATTGTGATATTGTCTATGGTTAAATGAGAAAAATATTCTAACAGTATCCACCCTTGCTACTCAATCAAAGATCTCACCATTTTCAATACCATGTTATTGATCAAACCCTTTGGAAACTAGACTTACCTTCTATTTCTCTAGCCTATACCCAATGTTCTTCTTTCATTTCCTCTTCAAAATAAGTAGGTTGATAGGAAAATAAGTAAAAGTGAGCTTGTTGATCCATGTCATCCAACTACTCATAGATTTTCCTCAATCTTCTTATTTTTTTATTTATCATAGAACCTATTGACTCATTTCTAGAAGAAGAAATATTTTAAATATGTTCTTCTTGTATTTACACATGTAATCTTGGAAGTCTTGGAGGAGGTACTTGTTGTCCTAAGATTTCCACTCATTCATCTATTTGGAGTAATGGATTTTGGTTTTCCATTGTTTCATTTTCTTGGTGACTCCAAGATTTGTCCTCCAAGAATTTTACGTCTCTTCTTACCACAAATTTCTTGGTTACTGGGTTATATAATCTATCGGCTTTGGATTGTTCACTATACCAAGTGAAAATGCAATTTTCACTCGCATTGTCAAGTTTCCTTTTTATCTCTTCTAGGACATGTCCATAAGATATACAACCAAAAATTATGAAGTGAGAGACACTTGACTTTGTGCCACTACATGATTCTTAAGGAACTCTGTTTTTCACACTTTTTGTTGGATATCAATCCAGTATGTAGACTGAACAAGCAACAAATTCAGTGAAAAAATCATTGGATATATTCTTAGCATTGATCATGATCCTTTCCATGTTCATGATGGTCTGATTCTTTGTTTTAACCACTCCATTCTACAGTGGAGTATATATGGTAGTGAAATTCCTTTTAATTCCCTACATATTAGGTAACCATACCTAATATGCCCCAACCAAGTCTCATATGTTCTTGAGAAATTTTGTGCATATGACAGTGACATGCTTACACTTCTCAAATTCAATTGTAATAATATATTCTTGGTAATTTGAACCTTTGAAACAAGTCCTCTACTAGGTGGCTTAGTCTTCTACTAGGTGGCTTATTTGAGATAGTTCATATGGAGTCCTTGAATCTTCCATCACAACCATTTTGACTCATTTGTCCTATACTTATTATATTATGTCTAAGATTGGGTACATAGAAGACATCAAGAATGTTTTTCTTCTCATTGTTCTTAGTTAAGATTGACACAATACCTTTTGCTAAGGCCTTGAGATGATAATCATATCCTAAAGTAAGTTCAAATTGAATAGAAATATCAATTCTAGAAAACAACTTGTGTTACCTATCATGTGATTGTTGCAACCACTGTCCAACAACCGAATATCCTTGTTGTGATATTCTTTAGTGATTTGACATGAAAGTAACATTGTATTAGATGTCCCTTATTCAATGTTTCATATATTAAGCATTTCCCTTGTTCAAATCTGACTGTTTATTTCTACATTCACTTTCAAGTGACCATATTTTATGTAGTAGTAACATTAGGATTTATATTTGTCTATCCATCTTATTCCTTCCCCCCTCTAATTCTAAGAGTATTTAGGATGATTTTATTGGTTTAAATTTTCTAGAATTTCTATTACTTCTTCTTGATGACTGCCTATGCCTATGTTTCCTCTACTTATGCCTCTACCAATGAATACCTAAGTATTGAAGGCATGTTTCAAGGATTCCTCTTCCATTTTGATTATTTATTCATGGTATATAAGAGAACCCAACAATTCTTTGACTGTCAGTTTAGACATGTCTTTGGACTCTTCTATGGAAATGAAAACCGTTTCAAATTTATTAGGTAGACTTCCGAGAGTTATTCAAAAATGTTATCATCTTCAATATTATCTCCATGAATCCTGAGTTGATTCACAACTCCCATCAATCTGGTAATGAATTGGTCAAAGTTCTTTGCGTCCTTCATCTTAAAGGTTAGAAACTCTCTCCTTAGGCTTTGAAGCTTCACATTATTCACTTTGCCATTACCCTGATATGTTAATTATAGGATATCCAAGGATTTATTTTCATTAGATACTCGTGTTATATTGGGAAAAATTGAGTCATCCACTGAACTATAGATCCAAAACTTGGCCTTGTTCTCCTTTTTACCTCAATTCGACAAGCTGATATATTTGTCCATAAGTCATGGTCTACAAAGTTGCTTGATCAGGCTATGAGAAGATATTCTCCATTGGTTCCTAACATTCCTGAAATTGTAGGAATGTTTTCATCGTTAGAGACCAGAACTCATATGTATTTCCAACAAGAACCAATCCTTGTGTTTTCCCTAGATTACTCATTTCCTTGTTTCTCCACTTTTTAACTTTGTCCCTTTCTTTTAATCCTCAATCACCTTTTTTTTTTATTCAATTTAACTTTCATACATACCCTAAATTTACGCTTTTAATATAGCAAAAGTTGATCACTAAAATATACAAAATTATTTTGTGGAAAAACAAAACAACTTCAATTTTTAAGCCGAACACCCTAAAAAAAATTGAGCATTATTTAACTTCGAATAAAATAGAAAAAAATTAAAAATTAAAAACAAAAACTCCAATTTACCTCCTTATGGAATCAACTAGGGTGTGTTCATTTGAAACCTTTCAATTACTGAAATTTGGCTTTAGCTCTTCCACTTTTTCTATAGATATCGGCTCCTTGGATGTTTATCTTCCATGATTTTTCTCGATCATTGATCTATCTATTCTCCATTCTTTGAAAATTATTATGAACCTAATATAATATAATGTTAATTTGATAAGAAGATACAAATATGAGGAAAAGAATGGGAAAACTTGTTGGGGCATCGCTCTCCCTTCTCATTATTAAATAGATTTTCTACAGTGGATATTTAGCAACCCTGGAGGTTTGATACAGTCAAAACTAAAAACTGGATAACAATTGCATAAAACTTTCCATAAATAGAAAAATATTGAATCAAATAATCACCCAATTAACTAATCTATGCATAATCGATCAACAAGAGAGAGTTATGTTTTATTATTTCATTCATAGATGTCGAAGTAAACCAGCCGTATTCTAAAGGCGAGGAAGGGATCAGAACAAATAAAGGATATGTGAAACAGAGAAATGTAGCCTCTCATGTAAGGTGAGTGTTAAGATTTTCTTAGTCTTCCAATGGAGTACTTATACAAGTACTTATATGAACATGACAATGAACTAGACCTACACCATGACCTAGAGCTTGACCTAGACCATGACCTAGACTCTCCTAGCTCCATCTAAGCCTAGGAATAACCTATACTCTACCCTTAACCCCCTCCACACCCAATACCTAAGTGCACTATGCCTATACCTCTTTTTTAATACTGATATTTTATGGATATGACCATTCACCTACGGTTTAAGAATGATTTCACATGGTTTAATGATGATTATGGTACGCTGATTCTTCTTTTTTTTTTTAAGATAAGCATAATATTTTAGTGGATTCGATATTATTTATATGGAATATTTATCCTTCTTTGAATGTTTTTCTTAATTCGTTTTTAAATCATTTTATATTTCATGTTTCTTAACGTTTTTTTGATTTCATTTCATTTCATTGTCAAGTTTTCTCACATATCTCTAGGATTTCCCACTATTTGATTTTATATTATCAAAAATCCATGATTGATATTTTTCTTATGAGATTGGCATAGATTATGTATTACTATCAAACTCATTTATTTGTAGATTCTTTAATATGAGACTATTGTTGGTGTCCATTTACAACCTAGTAACAAGCATAAAAGGTTAAATTTCCTTGATTTTGTATTATTCACTATCAATGTTTGACATGCCATAGATTGTGTATGACATAAAACTTATCTATATGTACTCTCACACACACTCTCTCTCTCTCTACCCCCCTTATCCCTCCCTCCCTCTCTCGCCCTCCCTCCCACTATCTCTCCTCTCTCTCTCTCCTACATCTACCATCTCTCTCCTAGATCTCTTTCTCTTTACCCTTCCCTCTTGGTCTTCCTCTCCCACCCTCTCACACTTTCAAAAAATCCATCTCTACCCCCTTGTCTCTTTACCTCTTTCATATAACACCCACTCTCTTTCTCACTGTATCCCCCTCCCTCTCTCTCTCCCCCACTCTCCCCAGCTTTCTCTCTTTTCATATAGCTACCCCCCTTCCCTCTCTCCCCCCCATTTCTCTCACTCTCTCTCTATCTACCTCCCCTCTTTGTATCCCTCTCCCTCACTCTCACACAATCTCTTCTTATTTGACTCTCCACCTCTCACATTCTCTTTCTTCCTATATCTACACCCCCACTCTACATCACAAGGAAAGAAATGGCCTTGATTTAGATATGTGAAGACCTATACCTAGAACTAGACATAGAAATACCTAGACATGGAAAGACCTATATCATGACCTATACATATACGATGATCATGACCTAGACCTATATGATGACCATGAAATAGACCATGAAATAGGCCTATACCTAGACCTAGAGATAGAGCTAGACCACGATATAGAGCTAGAGCTAGACTTAGAACATGACTTAGACCTATACCATGACCCAAACCATGACTTAGAGCTTGATCTATAACATTAACTAGACTCCCCTAGCTCCATATAAGCCTAGGAATTATCTATACTCGACCCTTAACCCCCTCCACACTCGATCCCTAAGTGCTCTATGCATATACCTCTTGTTAAAGTCCCCACAACCCTTGCACCAACATCTTGGTACTCTAACCATTTTTCTATGCTTCAAAACACTTTCAATCCTAATCCCTTAGGTCATAGTTGTCCCAAAACCCTTATACATATTTATTCATAAAGATATTTTGTCTAAAATAGATGTTATATCCATTGCATTAAGAGTGCATGTGCAATTTTGTGACTTGAAAGAATTGAGGTTGTATGCTCATCCTTGCCTAGGAGGAATGTGTGAACATTTTTAGAATGTGCATGTAATTTAGTGCACACGCATTATAGAAATGTGTGCATGTTCGTGTTGGGAATTTTTATGTGTAAATAACACTCCTCAACCTCATTTATCTCAAAAACTCGAACAAGGATGAAATCTACATGAAAAAATAGTAAGATCAAACAGGTTTTTCTTCTTGTTGTCTTGTTATTTAATTCATAGACAATTTTGTGCTATTGCAAGTCAATTATTGGAATAATTGGAAAACAAATTTGTCCAAGTGGAGTTGGAATTGTTGGTTGTGTATTCTTATATAATAGAAAGAAAAAAAATTCCAATTGAAATTGTTAGTTGTGTATTATTTTGTAATACCAACACAAATTTGTCCAATTGGAATTCTTAGTTGTTCCTTTTTGTGTAATACCAAGACAAATTTGTCTAATTGGAATTTTTAGTGTGTCTTCTTGCGTAATACCAAGACAAATTTGACTAATTGGAATTGGAATCATTAGTTGTATCTTCTTGAGTAATACCAAGACAAATTTATCTAACTCGAATTGGAATTGTTAGTTGTGTCTTCTTGTGTAATACCAAGATAAATTTGTCCAATTGGAATTGGAATTGTTAGTTGTGTCTTATTTTGTAATACCAATAAAACTTTGTCCACTTGGAATTGGAATTGTTAGTTATGTCTTCTTGTGTATTGGACAAACAAATTTGTGGAAGGGTGCTTAGAAGCCAATTTTTCTCTTTAAACATGGGGAACAAAAAGAATTGAGATAGAAATTCCTCGATGAAAGTAATTACCATTGAAAAGGTAGAAGAAGAAAGAGAAAAGGAAAAGTTATGTATGTCAAAGCAATGGCCTTCAGAAGAAGGAAATCCAATTTCTAGTGGAATATATGTTGTTTTCGTTTCTCCTCCATAACCACAAGAAAAGCTTAGGAGTTCAGTAGAGACCAACCTAACCAATATCTCATCAGGACAAGTTTTTGTGGATGACCATATTATGGAGGATTTGTTTGGATTTTATTATGTAATGGATGAAATTAGAGAGGCAATTGGTGCACAACATTATGGTGAATAATTTCATGTGGTGCAACCTCTTTTTGGATAGTCAAATGTTCTAGAAATTAGTCATGGGCATGTCCAATCTCCTCCCAGAATTGATCTTCTAGTGATTGAAGGGGAAATAAATGCAATTTTGTTAACTCTACAATAGGGAGGTCAAGAGTTCCATAATAGGGGTACATAGTCCCTACCTATATTGAGAGGTGTGCAAAGAAGAACTCTTAAACACATTCAGGTGGATGAAAGTGGTCTACAATCAATTGAAGGTAAGTTACCGAACCATACTATTTTTTATCATTCTTATAAAAGCATTAAAGAATATTTTGAACCAAAATATGATATCACTAAATGTCAATTATTTTTGGATTTGTTAAATCTAGAAGTTTGACTACTTTTTGGAATAAAATTTTAGGCATTAAAATAGTCAAAAGTTTAGAAACAATTGATCATATTGTTAGAAACCTTGTGGATTCTTTTTAAATAATTGGTAAGAAATATCATTCTAAAGACTGTAATGTAGCCAGATGTGTCTTGTCACGATAAATTGTTATCAAGATCACAAGAAAACATTGTTTTCTCCAACAAACCTCTCATCTCATGAAATGCAATATCAAAACCCTTATAAAGTATTCTAATAGATGAGATAGTCTCAACATAGGTGGTCGAATAGATTTGTGGGCCTTCACTGGTAGGTTACCTCATTCTAACATGAAGTTAATTGGAGCAGTTAAGGGACTAGTACAAGATTTTTTCCATGAGAACACTAGGCCTTCTTCAAACCAAAAATATGTAGTAAAATTGAGAATGGGATATGGGGACCGTGAACCCTGTATTAAACACTTTCTTAAAATTACTGAAATAGAATAGTATGAGAGATACAGAATAATACATAGTGCAGTTAACTTGGGCCATAGATATTTCCATAAATCAAAGCCTTGGTATGTTCAAATAAACACAATTCATAACACATGGTTTTGTAGATATCACATTGAGTATGGTTATTATTATAACACACACACACACACACACATTTTTTTTTGTGTATTGCATAAGACCCTTTTGCAAGAATGCTCACTTATATTACCATTGTAGCCATATACATACTTTATTCATAACATCTTGTGTACAAGGCCAGAGGGTTGTACATTTTATCAAAAATCTTGCTTAGATGGTACATGCTCCAGGTGCGGTGGAATGACATTAGTAAGCAAGTGCATCCATGTAAGCGATGAGTATGAATTGGGGAGGAAGGAGATTTCCTTGCAAAGCTTTAAATATGTCATATATTATATTAATGGAGGGAAGGAATAGAAAAAGATACAATTGGTGAGTTCCAAAGTATGAGTATGTGACTTCATGAAGGACTTTGTTGAAAATACATGACAATATGTTGAGCTTGTCCATGTGGCTCAATGGCAGTTCGAGAATTTTAGAATGTGTAGAGACATTTCCTGTTGGTATTGTCTTATTATTGGTTGATTTTGATGATAACTACACCCTTCAACTGCAAAATGAGATTCAAATCCAATATTATCACTCGGACCATGTCAGCATAATGGACTATATCTTATACAGGCATGGGCCAGATAGTAATGAAGAAAATAAAGTTATATTGAAGGAGTATCACTTCTACATAAGAGATGATTGATGCCATGACTTATACTAAAAACAACTTTGCTTTCAATTGTTCTACAAACACCTTAAAGAGAAGAATATGCAGATGGATCAACATTGGATTTGGTCAAATGGTTGCGTAGGATAGTTAAAAAATGCTCATGTATTTCAATGGTTATGTATATTGCACAAAAAACTCCTACCACACATTTCGAACTATTTTGTGTCTAGGCATGGGAAAAGGGAACATGATGGAGCAGGAACATGCATAAAAAGAGTGTTATGCAAGAAAGAAATTATGTTCACAACTACTTCCCTCATTCGATATGTAAAATCCATTGTTGAATAATGTTCTTTAGTAATGGGAGAGGTAACAAGAACCCGTGAAGACCAATCACATAGGAAAATACATGTACATAAATATTTTTGGGAGGTGGTCAATATAGATCGATCACAGTGGTATGATTTCAAAACAATCTAGGATACTTGTCGATTCCATTCATTTCAAACATTAGACAATGCAATAGTTGAAATATGGACAAGAAAACTCTCTTTCTTCTATGGTCCATGTAGTAGTAATGAATGGCATAATTGAGAATTGATAGACTGGGTTGATATATGAGATCATGTATCACGCTCCATTAGTCGACGCATAAATATGGAATTATCCCAGTTGGAGGAGGACCAATCAAATATTTCAGTAGGTTATGATCATGTCTTGGATCTTGTACTCCTGGGTTCGTTGAAACCTTATATAAAATTTTGAATAACTAACATCGATGTTTTATTATTTGGTCATTTAGTGGAATCACGTGTTGACACTCCATTTGTTGCAGGGAACATATACAGAGTGGTTTCCATAAGAGGTAATGAATGGGGCATTTATTATTGCTTGGCACATTTCTTAGAGGTAAATAAGACCCTCATGCAATCAGTAACAACCTCCGAAGGCATTGAATTTATAATATATGGTTGTTAAAGGAGAATATCTGACACGGGATGGAAGAACATGCAAGAAAGGTGGTTATGTATTTCAATATTATATATCAGGTGAAAATGTATACCATTTTATGAACTTGGTTGTTGGTAAAAACCTCCAACTACAAACAGTGCCAACTAAGAACTCATCAAAGGTATGAAACTTCTTGGCTTACTCTGAGCAAGATAATTTAATGGATACCATCAATATTAGAAGTGATCGCGATGGTCTACTTGAGTGACCATAGGTATTTAGAAGGAACAATTGAACAAATATTTCAGATTTATGAATGATTGAAACTTTGTCTTTATTTTATGGTTGTCATTGTATTCTTGTATTTTGTGGTTCGTTTTTGTTGTTATGGAGCTATGCTTATCCTTCCCTTGGATTTCCTTGCCTTTTTTGTGTATCCTTGCCTTAAATTTCCTACCCATTCCATGACATGCCTTGTCTTGCATGTCATGCCTTGCCTTGTCATGCCATTTCATACCGTTCCTTGTCTTCCCATGACATGACATGCCTTTCCTTGACTTTTCATGCCATTTTGTGCCATCCCATGCCTTGCCTTGCCATGTCATGCCTTTCCTTGCCTTCACTATCCATTCCATGCCATGTATTTCCTTTCCATACCATGTATTTCCTTTCCTTCACTCTCCATGTCTTTATTTCACTTTCCAAGCCATGCCATGCCTTTCCTTGCCTTTACATTCCATGCCTTGCCATGATTTTCCTTGTCTTTCCTTACCTTTCCTTGTCATGTCATGCCATGCCATGTATTTCCTTCTCAATGCATGTCATTCATGTCCTTTCCATGCCATTCCTTTCCTTTCCATGCCATGCCTTGCCTTTCCATGCCTTGCCTTGCCTTTCCATGCCATGTCATTCCTTTCCATTCCTTTCCTTGACTTGCCTATTTTTATCCTTCCCTTTCCTTTAATTTCCTTGATTTCCTATCCTTTTCTTACCTTTCCTTGGCATGTCATGTCATGCATTAACTTGACATGACATTCCTTTCCTTTCCATTCCATGCCATTCCATGCATTTCCATTCCATGCCATCCCATGCCTTGACTAGTCATGCCTTTCCTTTCCATGCCATTCCTTTCCTTACCTTTACTTTCCATGTCATTCCATGCCTTTCCTTCACTTTCCATGCCATGATATGCCTTGACATGCCTTTCATGGCCTTTCCTTTCCTTCACTTTCCATGCCATACCTTTCCTTCCCATGCCATGCCTTGACTTTCCTTTCCTTGCCTCGTCATGTCATGCCATGCCTTGTCATGCCTTTTGTTTCCTTTCCATTCTATGCCATATAATTCCATGTCTTTCCTCACCATGCCATGTCACACCTTTCCTTTCCATTACATTCCATGCATTTCCTTGTTATTCCATTCCATTCCTTACCATTCCATGCCTTTCCATGGAATTCCCTTCCTTTCCTTTTCATCCCATGTCTTTCCATGGCATGTGATGTTTTTCCTTTCCATGGAATGCCTTTCCTTTCCATGCCATTCCATGTCATGCCTCAAATTTACATGTCATGCCTTGCCTTTGAATGCCATACCGTGCATTTAATTTCCATTCCATGTCATTCCATGCCATTATTTGCCTTTCATTTCCATGCCTTTCCTTTCATTAACTTCCCATGCCATGTCATGCCATGTTTTTCCTTTCGATGAAATTTCATTCCATGCCATGCCATCTCATGCATGTAAGGCAAGATCTGAGATATCATTCATGCGAACTTTCTTCAGCCTTTGGATCATTCTAAGTGGAAGGACAAGATAAGATAGAAGAGAAGCATCGTAGACAGATGAAGCCATTGATTCAAGATCCTGATCGAATGAACATCTTTCACTTCAGATATAAAGATGCGAGGAGGTTACGCTCTTGAAGGTTTGAGATTTGAAATTCTGAAAATGTGAATTTTCGTCATCCGTCGGATCATTTCAAAGTGGAAGGATGGGATAACCTAGAAGAGTCACATTGCATACATATCAGGCCGTCAATCCAAGTTCATGATCAATGAACAACATTTAGCTTGGATATAAAGATGTGATGAGGTTACGCTCAGGAAAGTTTAAGATTTGAAAAACCCAAAGCCCGGAGATATGAAATGAATAAGGACCATCGAATCTAGAGAACATACGATGATCTTTATATTTGGGAGACCACGTAAGCAAGGATGTATGGGAGATTTACATCAGAAGACCACGTCAGCAAGGACATGTGGTAGACCATGTCAGCAAGGACGTGTGGCAGACCATGTCAACAAGGACACGTGGCCGACCATGCCAGCAAACCACGTCATAAAATACACATGGCATAATCAGATGATGACATGTGTCAAGAGGAAATTGGCTCGTTCCATGTCAACGAGTGATGTAAACAAGTTATGTCACTTTGGGAGAACTACTTCAGGATTTTTATCATGAATGAATGTTAAAAGTCCCGAAGTCCTGAAGGACGAAGTTCTGAAGTTACTCTCAGTCGTCGATCTGAGATACCCTTCGGACACTATCCTAACCATTAGATCAAGGAGATGAACATGTGTCACATCGGGATATCTACGTTGACGTCAGCAAGAAACTGTGACAGACCACGTCAACATTCTACGTCAGCAAGGACACATGGCACAGTCAGAGAACAACAAGTGTCAAGTTGAAATCAACATTTCAAGTACGTGAAAATCACAAATCTGAGTAACACGTGGCAGCTTCTCAGCTCATGACACTTTATCAAGTGATGCAAGTAAGTTATGCCACTCTGGGATTTTTACCACCAACACTGGCCCAAAGTCCCGAAGTCCCGAATGTCAAAGACCCAAAGTGGACACGAGATGTCTGATCTGATGTCGGGTGTATTCTTGATCGTCGATCTGCTACAGTGGAAGGATAGTGTAAGCCAAAATGTTAACCAATAGAAATAGCTCTCCATCATCTTATGACTGACTCAACAGGTGATCACTCTGGATGAAAGAACGGATTGACATTTTAAATCTCCGAAGTCCGGAGACTCAAAGGAAATATCAAACGTTAATTTGAAGAGGGACATGCGTCAGTGGTTTGTCAGCTCCAAAATATTGACGTACGGAGGAAAGAACAGGTTGAGACTCGAAATATCCAAAGTCCAGAGACCTGAAGGAGATCTTGACCATCGATCTAATGTTCGATTAAATCCTCAATCGTTGGTCAAAATATAGTGGAACGATAGCATAAGCACAATAGACAAAGTCGTGGAGTAAAAGGTGGCCATCCATCTCATTGCTTGATTAATTCCTGACCATTGGATTAAGTAATGAAGGATAGACGTAAGGATCGTATTGACCATTGATCCAGTTTCGTGATTAAATGTGAATCGTCCGGTCTATTCAGCGATATTTTATTCAGGATTTTTGAAACGTTGGAAGTCACGAAGACCCAAAGGGAAAAGTGTTGAAGTTATGACATCCATCCATATCGTCAGAAGATTGAATCATGATCGTTGATTGATAAGTGCTCAAGCACTCGTCTCACCTAACATCTGGTCAACGCCATTGGTTATATGGGAAAGGGATTTGAAAGGGAATAATGTAATATGTCGCTTAAATTGTTAAGCATGTGGTTATACACCATTGATCATATGAACATGGTTTGAAGGAAGCGTCGATATTTGTTATCACAGAGACGAAGGAAATCGATCCATGACTGTGATCAATTTATGAAATGAAAGGGGATGCTAGGTGTAGCACTGAAGACCTGAATTGATGCTCTTTGGTGGTCCCAAAAGTTAGTGTAAATGAATAAGTTAGTTATAACTTATTGCACAAGTCGGCTCAATAACTTAAATAAGTTTTGAGCATAAAAAAGTATAAATACAAACATGATTGGTTCACTTGAAACGGTGCTTGAGGAAGTAGTGTTTCTTGTGAAGTGAATGAGGCAGATTTGGACCTGAGGTCTATGTGAATATAAGAGAGATGTAGAAGTGAATAAGGCACAAATATATCAGAGGAAAGATAAAGCGAAGAAGGTGCGAATTTCAGAGAGAAGATGAAATGTTGTGATGAGCGTTTATGGTAGACCTCTAATCATGAGATAGAGTTGATTCTATAATGGATCAATACTACTAGAGTCGGTTTCTCTAGTTGGATAGACTGAGTTCTATCAGCAATTTGGGTCTTGCAGCAAGCTGGGTCTTGCTTGAGATTTGGTGCTCTCCGAGGAGTTGGTGCTCCTTACTTCAATTGGTGCTGATACAAAATAAGTTGTTGCTGGGAAAATTCATATTACTATATTCATATCAATTATACAAAAGCTTACACAAACATATGATGTCTCTTGTGTCCATTGTGTTATGATCTGATTGTTATTAATCTGTTAAATTATGTTTTAACTGCTAACTTGTAAGAAGAAGAAAAGTAAGAAAAGTCCACACAATAATTCACTCCCCCCCACCTCTTAGTGTGGGAGGTGTGTTGAACAATTGGTATCAGAGAGGGGTTCCTTTAGTACATTTTAACCACTGGAAGGTATATCCTGAAGAAATGGGTGGACAGATGGCTCTCTCTGCAATTGAAGCTCCCTTATTTGATGGAACAGAGTATTCCTCATGGAGAGAAAATATGAAACAATATTTGAAGTCAAAAGGATCTAAAGTTTGGAATTCAGTAGTAAGCAAGATTTAACTACATCAAATAATTTATCCAAGATTACAGTCCAAAGAAGAGAAAGGAAGAACAATGAAGTGGCATTGAAAATTCTTCACAATGGATTATCAGATACAGTCAAGGAAAGCATAGGACTATGCACATCCACCAAGGAATTATGGCTGGAGTTAGAAAAGATGTATCAAATCAAAAGTGAAGACACAAGAGACATTCCTATCAAGGATGAAGATGAAGACTCGGCCATCAATAAAGGTAAGGACTCTCCAAAATATTTTGATTGCAATAACATTGACATTGAATCCTCCCTTGCAAGTAAATAAGAAGACTCAAATAAAATAACATAATTTTTTGTTAGCATTTATTCCATGGAAGAATTAGAAGAAGAACTATCAAAGGCCAAACAAAAGGTTGATTGGAGTCTCTGTGAATACCTATATGACCATCATGAATCATACTATAGCTATCTTCATGACTACAAAAAATAATTTCTTGAAAAGAGTCAAAAGCAGGGATGATTTTAGGGGCTAAATTTCGCTCATGGGCTAATTTTCCAAGGTTTTTACCAAAAAATGATTCGCTATTCTAAAAATGTTTCGCCCAAATTCTATAAGATAAAATTATTCTACCTTAAAAATCGCCAAAATTTTATACAAACTATATAAAATCCTTATAAATTTGAATATTTTTACAAAAATATCGCCAAACATTTTGTAGTTGACATATGTTTGATTAGTAAGATTCGCTAAGGTTTCTACATTTTAAAATAAATTTTCATTCTTAAAATCATCCCTGGTCAAAAGCATGTCTTGGAAATAAAGGAAATGCTCATGGACAATTAAAAGATAATATATGAGCAGGACAATCAGTTAGAAGATAAAGAAGACAAGATCGAGAAGCTGAAGAAAGAAATCATTGAAGCAAAAGAAAAGAAGAAGGAAGATGGTGAGCTTAGCAATCAAAGGCATATCCTGGAAATAAAAGAAAAGCTCAAAGACAGTGAAGAAATCATATCTGAGAAAAAGATTCAGTTAGAAAACAAAGAAGAAGAGATCAAAAGATTGAAAAAAAAAGTTGTTGATCTAACAAAAGAAAAGGAAGAGGAAATCGAGAAACTGAAAAATGAAATCAGTCAAGCAAAAGAAGAAAATAAGGAAGATGATAAACCAAGAAAAAACCTTGCATATCTAAAATAACTAAAGGAAAGCTATGTCAGTCTTAAAATCCAACTTGAAGAAGCCAAAAGGATAGAGGAGGTAGTAAGGAACCAGTTGGAAAAAATGGAAGAATCTTGTCATGAGCTGGAAGAAGTTGTGAATCTTAGAAAGAAGGTTGAGAAATTAGACACCCAAATAAAGTTCTTGAATATCTCTATCACCTTGGATGAGATATTGGATATTCAAAGATCACCAAATGACAAATTCGGTCTTGGATACAACAAGGAAGAGATCAGTACTCCTAAGAAATCTTATGCAGGTCCTTCATTTGTAAAAGGTGAAAACAGGTCTAACAAAAGTCCTTCACTTGTAAAGGATGAAAACAGGTCTGACACAAGTCCTTCATTTGCAAAAGATGAAGACAGGTCTGACACAACTCCTTCATTTGTAAAAAGTGAAAGCATGTATGAATCAGGTTCTTCATGTTCAAGGAGTAAAAACAACACTACAAAATTTAGAATATTAGATCAAGGAAGACATCCAGAAGCTACTCATACACCTCAAAGAAATCTTAGAAGAGAGACACCTTCATGGATGAATCAAAGAAGGTATGAGAGTGTTTTTCCTGTAATGAATACGGTCATAAATCCTTTGATTGTAGGCATCTTGGAAGAAAATAATTTGGTAGGTCCAACAATAGTATAATATGTTGGAACTGTAGTCACATTGGACATATTGTTGCACATTGTTACACTATGAGATGCTATAGTTGTGGTGGATATGACCAAAAATCCTATAACTGTTGGAGCTCAAGAAAATAGTCAATAAGAAATGTGTCATACAGTATGACAAAAGGAGTAAATGGAACATGGAAGAAAAATGAAGTTGCAGTAATAGATGATCAGAGAACAAAGTTCAAGAAACCAGGACACTCACAGATATGGATAGCAAAGACTAAACAAGTGAATAGGAGTGAAGTTAATTACTGCAAAAAGAATTGCAGTGATGTGACAAGCATAGTATAAAGTTGTCTCAGAAAAATTTAGAGCAATGTACAGTAAAGAAGCATCTTTGATAAAGATGGATACATCTAGTTAGAGACCATTGAGAATCAATGGGTAGATCCAAGAGTTGTTTGAATAAGATGAGCTACAATTGTGCATTTTTCCAGTAAGACAGTGGAATCCACATAAATAACATTATGATGTACAAAATGATGTACATAACATCCTGTAGAGATAACATGGGGAGATCAATCAGTAAAAAATCAATGGAAGTTTTGGTTAATAACAAAGTAATTAGATTAAGTCTTCAAAAGACTTGATCACTACAAAAATTTGTATCAAGAAGACTACTCATTTGAAACACAAAAATCCCAATCAACTGAGATAGTAAGTTAGTAAATCGATAGGGGAAGAAACCTTGTCAGGAAAAGATACCCTTTCAGAAACAAAGGGGGAGAGTAGTCATAAGCAGAGAGAGAGAGAGCATATTGAAAGGAGGATTCATTCTGTTATGGCAGGCAGAACATGATTCTAGGAAGAGTTACCCAAGTTCAGATTCTGTTCAGTAACATACAGAGACTTACCACAAGAGGAAAAAACCTTTTTCATTGATGTCAAAGGGGGAGAGAAAAATTCATAAGAGGAAAGCATCATCAAAAGGGGAGTTTTGTATATGAAGATAGTGTGTTTCCCTCAATGACAAAGGGGGGTATTGTTGGACATATTTTCATTGATGTCAATAGTTGATGTGATGATCTGTTGTTAATGATGAATTACCACAGATGAGATTGTCACTGATTTCAACAGTATATCAGTTAGCATAAGATGTCAAACAGATTGCAGAGATCAAAGGTGTAAGCTCAGGAGGAGGAGCGAACAGTATGAAGATCAAAATATCAGAAGGGAAAATGCAGTACGTTAGCAAATGCAGACAAAGGCTAAAGAAATTCATGATTATTGTTGATCACGATAGGATCAACAATGTTCCTATGATGAAATATCAGAAGAAGTGCATTGCAAAGTATATTAGAGATTAAAGATCAGGAGAGTTAACAGATAAAGATCAAAGCTCAGGAGAGATGGTGGGTTGAAACTTGGTAGGTATGGCCCGATGAAACTCAAATTAATCAAGATCGTTGATGTGCAATCGCTAGATCAACAACAGGGACAAATTGTAGAGTTTGGGTGTCGAGTTAAATCACTTGCAAGTTGTGGTTCTGAAATCATCGTCGACCATTGATCTACTTTGAGTGTCTTCATGACCGTTCGATAAATTTTGAGTGGAAGGAAAGGATAAGTGAGGAAAAAGGGTTGAGAGTTAGATTATCCGAATACCCACCAGTTGTTGGATGAAACCCGATTTCCCATCATTTGTCGGATAATTTTTCGAGTGGAAGGATAGGATAAGAAAGGTAAGATCTGAGATCTCATTCATGCAAACTTTCATCAGTCGTTGGATCATTATAATTGGAAGGACCATCGGATCTAGAGAACATATGATGACCGTTAGATATGGGAGACCACATAATAAAACCATGCCAGAAAGGATGTATGGGAGATCTATGTTAGTAGGACACGTAAGCAAGGACGTGTGGCAGACCACATTAGCAAGGACATGTGGCAGACCATGTCAACAAGGACACATGGTAGACCATGTCAGAAAATACACATTGCATAATCAGATGATGACATGTGTCAAGAGGAAATTGGCTCATTCCATGTCAATGAGTGATGTAAGCAGGTTACGTCACTCCAAGATAATTTCTTCAGGAGTTTTATCATGGACGTATGTCAAAAGTCCCGATGTATCGAAGGACAAAATTCTGAAGATACTCTTAACTGTCGATCTAAGATACACTTCAGATACTATCCTAACCGTTAGATCAAGGATATGAACATGTGTTACATTGGGAGATCTACATCGACATCAGCAAGAAACTATGACATACCACATCAGCAGTCTACGTCAACAAGGAGATGTGGCACAGTAAGAGAACGAAAAATGTCAAGTTAAAATCATCATTTCAGGTACATGCAAATCATGAATCTGAGTGACATGTGGCATTTTCTCAACTTGTGACATGTCGTCAAGTGACACAAGTAAGTTACGTCACTCTAGGAGTTTTTCTTCGGGAGTTTTACCACCAACACTCGCCCAAAGTCTTGAAGTCCCAAATGTCGAAGACCCGAAGTGGACATGAGACCTTTGATCTGATGTTGGGTGTATTCTCAACCGTTGATATACTACAGTGGAAGGATAGTGTAAGATGAAACGTTAACCGAAACAAGTGGTCTCCACCATCTTATGACTAACTCAATAGGTGATCACTCTAGAGGAAAGAATGAGTTGAGATTTGAAATCTCCAAAGTCCAGAGACCTGAAGTAAATATCTACTGTTAATCCGAAGAGGGACACGTGTCAATGGTTTGTCATCTCTAGAATATTGATGTATGGAGGAAAGAATGGGTTGAGACTCGAAACCTCCGAAGTCCAAAGACCCGAAGGAGATCTCGATTGTCGATCTGATGTTCGATTGCATCCTCTATTGTTGATCAAAATATAGTGGAAGGATAGCATAATCATAATAGACAAAGTCGTGGAGTAAAAGGTGGCCATCCATCTCATTTCTTGATTAAGTCCTAACCATTGGATTAAGCATTGAAGGATAGACATAAGGATCATATTGACCATTGATCTAGTTCCATGAATAAATTTGAACCGTCTAATCTATTCGGTGATATTGTATTCAGGATTTTTGAAAGGTTGGAAGTCATGAAGACCCGAAGGGAAAAGTGCCAAAGTTAAGACAGTTGTCCATCTCATCAAAAGATTGAATCATGATCATTTATTAACAAGCGCTCAATTACTCGTCTTGCCTAGCATCTGTTCAATGCCATTGGTAATATGGTAAAGAGATTTGAAAGGGAAGAATGTAATACGTCGCTTAAATCGTTAAGCCTGTGGTTCTACACCATTGATCATATGAACATGGTTTGAAGGAAGTGTCGATCTCTATTATCACAGAGACGAAGTAAATTGATCCATGACTATGATGTATTTATGAAAAGAAAGGGGATGTCAGGTGTAACGTTGAAGACCCAGATTGATGATCTCTGGTGGTCCCAAAAGTTAGTGTAAATGAACAAGTTAGTTATAACTTGTTGCACAAGTCGACTCAATAACTTAAACAAGTTTTGAGCATAAACAAGTATAATTACAAACAATATTGGTTCACTTGAAATGGTGCTTGAGGAAGTAGTGTGGCTTGTGAAGTGAATGAGGTGGATCTAGACCTGAGGTCCATGCGAATATAAAAGAGATGTAGAAGTGAAGAAGGTGCAAATATATCAGAGGAAAGATAAAGCGAAGAAGTCTCTAATTTCAGAGAGAAGATTAAATGTGGTGATGAGCATTTATGGTAGACCTCTGATCATGAGATAGAGTTGATTCTATAATGGATCACTGCTACTAGAGTCGGTTTCTCTAGTTGGATAGATTATGTTCTATCAACAAGATGGTTCTTGCGGCAAGCTAGGTCTTGCTTGAGATTTGATGCTCTCTTGAGAGTTGGTGCTCCTTACCTCGGTTGGTGCTGAGACAGAATAAGTTGTTGCTGGAAAAATTCATATTACTATATTCATATCAATTATACAAAAGCTTGCACAAACATCTGATGTCTCTTGTGTCCATTGTGTTATGATTTGATTGTTATTAATCTATTAAATTATGTTTTAACTGCTAACTTGTAAGAAGAATAAAAGTAAGAAAATTCCACACATTAATTCAACCCCCCCCTTCTTAGTGTGGGTTGTGTGTTCAACATGATCATGACATAGACCTGTACCTAGACCTAAACCATGACCTAGACCTAGACCTAGACCTAGACCTAAACCATGACCTAGACCTAGACCTAGACCTAGACCTATACCAAGACCTAGACTTGCACCAAGACCTTGACCTAAACCATTAGCATGACCTATACCATGACATGGACCATGACCTAGACCATGGCAAGACAAGGCATAACAAGGCAAGGCATGGAAAGGTAATGTCTAGGTATAGGTCTAGGTCTAGGTATGGCAATGCAAGGAAAGGAAATGCAAGGCAAGTTGAAGAAAGAAGTAAATACATTAAAAGTTTAAGCAAATATCGACATGGAAATGCAAGGAAAGGTCTTTGTATAGGTCTAGGTATACATGCTATGTCTTGTTATAAAATTTATTAAGTTGAAATATTAGTTTTGTTTCTTTGATTTTAAATAAGGCATTGAAGTTATGATTTTTTTCATGTAATCCAAAATAAATTATGGATCAATAGTATAATTAGACTACACCAAAATGATGGAACATAAACCTATTTAGTGACATCCCTTTCTATGTAACTCCTATTAATCATGATAATCCATGTTTCACAACTATGAAGATACCTACGATATATGAATAAAGAGATCATATGTTATGACATTGAAATTCTCATGCAAGTATTTTTATCTAAGATAAATGGGATAACAAGTTGTAAAATTACATGCTTAATGAATCCTTTGATTTTAATTTTTAGGTATTAAACTTGTCCATTATTTTTTTAAGAAAAAAAAAGGGTATGATGCATGAATGCCATTATTGTTTTATTGAATTAACTTGAAAACAAGTTTATTAGAATTTAATTTACTTTTGAAATAATTTAATGGTGTCTATGATTATTTCTTACATGGACAACTCAACGGACAAGAAATTATCTATAATGATGAGAATACCTATATTTTTAGAAACAATTAGCTTTATGGATATCATAAGGAAAGTACCTTTTAGATGAATTTTTGTTATCCAAGGCAAGGCAAGGAAAGGAAATGCAACACAAGGCAATGCAATGCATGGTATGTCTATTCAAGGCAAGGCATGGAATGACAAGTCAAGGCAAGGAAAGACATGGCATGACAAGGAATGGCATGGTAAGGAAAGGCATGGCAAGGCAAGGCATGGAAAGGTATGGCACAGAAAGGCAAGGCATGGCATGGCATGGAATGGAAAGTTAATGCATGGCTTGGAAAGGAATGGATTGGAAAGTGAAGACATGACATGGTAGGGAAAGTAAATGGAAGTCATGGGATGAGATGGAATGGAAACATAATGCAAGGCATGGCATGGAAAGGCAAGCCAAGTCATGTCAAGGAAAGTCAAGGCAAGGCATGGCATGGAAAGGCAAGGTATGGCATGGAATTGCAAGGAAAGGAATAGAATGGCATGGCAAGGAAAGGCATGGAATGGCACAACAAGGAAAGGGATGGAATGGCATGGCATGGAAAGGAAATTCAAGTGTGATATCCTCTCTAGGATTGTTGCTATATTTTAGGTTTTTACTTGGTTTATAACTTTTTTCAAAGAATTTGAATGTAGTATCCGATGCCATTGTAATATCTCTCACTACAACTGTAATGGAATTTTTCTTATTGATGTAGGTTTATATTGATTTTCTAGTTCATAAATTTCATTAAACATTTGGTTGGCCTGTCAAGTATTCATTCTATGAACCTTGTAGGCTGCCTCAACACCCAATCAAATCAACCATTACTATTGTTATCTTTCTTGGGATGGTTCTTTATTTATGTTTTTATGCATTTGTTGAGCTAGGAGTTTTGACAAACAATTTATAGTATTTCCAACACACTTGGCACAAAATGTATATAACAAAAAGAAAATAAAATGAAAAATGTCTTTAAATATCAATTAGAAACATTGCTAATCAGTCTACTTTATTAGTCATCAATTCTTGACTGATATATCACGGAACAACTCACAAATTTGTCTTGATCAACATTAGTATTTTGATGAAAATTGTAGACCCTAGAAGAAAGAATAAATATCTATGGTTCTAGAAGCATCCAATCTCCACAAATTGGTTGATATGATGACCACATCTCCAAAACTATGTTTTCCATGGAATACTCGATCTACTTGAGGATGACTCGGTCCCCTTTACATTAAAACTCAACCCAGATTTGAAGTGTCTCTCCCAGCTAACGAAATATGGCACTCAACCACTGTAACTCGTCCCCATAAATAGATATAAGGAACCCAACAAGAAGTAATGGTACCCAACAACTTTAATTCATCCCCAATGACATATAGAATGCTCCCAACAAGCAGAAATAACACCCAATAGATGTAAATTTTTTCTAGTAGTGAGGATTCAATCATTTTCCCAAGAGTACGATACTCAGAATGAGAGAAATGGTATCCACCAAAAAATGTATGGACACCACAAAGAAATCCCTTTCTGCAATATATGAAATCGACCTCCAAAAGACATAATATTCCTCCCATAATCAAAACTCAACCACTACAACTAGATTCTTATTTCCACAAAATTCAAGAACCCTACAAAACGACTATATCTTTAGCCAATGACAAACCAATGGAATAATTGTTTGATTATACCCTTTATATTGGATAGGGTGGAATATTTCACCACCAAAACCAATATTTATTATCTAGAGTGGATCTCTCACCACCGAAACCAATCCAACTAGGGTTTACTCCAAACCCCCAAAGGATTAAAGAGCTCTCCTAGTCAAATAAAAATAATCATCTCACATAATGATAGAATATGAGACAATATATATATTTTATTTATCCATATTGATATCAGTGGCCTCCCACCTATTCCAACTAGTTCATTTTGGCAGTTTTTCAGTTTGCCGGTTTTTTCCTTGTTTTTGGGTCCCCGACTTCTGGGGCTGTTTTGAGGCCCTAAATAATAGTTTTAGGGATATCTACAGTTAGAATCTTGAAAGAGTCAAAGTCTGATGGAAACATGTGTATCCCTCATATATACCTTTCCAATGGGCTATCAGGCGCCTAAAACAAATATCATATGAAAAAGTTACGACCTTGAGAAGTTGATATACTAATTTACCCCAATGGGGCCCATGTGACTTTTGGCGCTTCATCTCCTAGGGTTACATTTTTGGATGGATAGAGTTTTGGAATTCATATTTATTTTTAAAATTCCTTCAAATCCTCATTGTACTCATCTTCTTGTGAATGATTGCAGTCATCACATCTCTTCTCAAAGATAAGCCTCCACCATTCCAACAAGCTTGTTTTCCACTGCATTTTACAATTTCAACTTATTTCCTTATTGAATAGAAACCAGTTTTACTATATCTATGTTATTCTTTGTTAATCATATTTTAATAATAAAACATATTCATTTTTTTCTTCTCACAAAATATGGATTAGTGGTATCATACTGGTCTTCTCCTTATCATTCTTAATGCATGTCCCTAATGAGGTCATGGTACAAATAATTGGGTCTCGAGCTTGTTTCTCTTGAGGAAAATATCTCTTGCACGCCCAAGATACCTCTTATGGTGGAAGAAAATAAAGATGATGGGACAAGAGATCCTTTCAAAATGTTTCTCGAGGAATCCCTCATGCAACATAGGAACGAGATGATGGATAGTTTTATGCAAATCCTTCGACGACTACCAACAGGAAACACATCTTCCTCGAGTAGAGGCGTCACCCCCTTCAAGGTACAAATCAACTTTGATATTCCTATCTTTGAATTTCAAATAGACACAAATGTTGTAGATAAATGGTTGAATCTACTACAAGGGTATTTTTTTGTCCATAACTTTTCGAATAGAGAAAAGATTACTTTTGCGCTCCTCAAAGTCCTTCCCCATGTCAAATATTGGTGGGAAAATTTCTATGAGAAAAAGGAAACAAGGAAACCTCATTATTTATAGTCACAATCACCTGGGAGTCCTTCAATTCTATTAAGTAACAATACTACCATGTCGAAAGTTATGATGACCTGTATACAAAATGGACCACACTCCGGTAGGAAAGAGACCAAGCAGTGCCATAATTCACAAATATCTTCCATACCTTGCACACCAATTTGGGTATAAAATATTTTGAGTGACATCTAGTGCTCAAGTATTACATTGGTCTGCACAGATACATCTAGTCTTAAATGGAGTTTATTTACATCTTGTCCTTGGGCACGACCTATCGATATGTCATCAAAATTGCTAAGAAGATTAAGAAAAAGATGTGGAAATTTGGGCTTGGGAACCCCTCAGAGCAAAAGAAAGGAAAGGGAAGCCCCAACCTACAGAACAAAGGAAAGAGAAAATATGGAAAACATTTGGAAAACTAGTCCAAGCTGCAAGCAAAGAAGGACACCAGACATGGATGATTTTAGGGAATGAATTTTGCTCATGGGCTAATTTTCCATGGTTTTTCCAAAAACAAGATTTTCTATTTTAAAAATTATTTGCCCAAATTCTATAGAATAAAATTATTTTACCTCAAAAATAGCCAAAATTTTATAAAAACTATATAAAATCCTTATAAATTTGAATATTGTTACAAAAATATTGTCAAACATTTATAATTGGCATATGAAGGATTAGTAAGATTTGCCAAGGTTTCTACATTTTAAAACAAATTTCCATCCTTAAAATCATCCCTGACACCAAAAATACAATGAAAGATATCAGGAAGTGGTGCGAATTCCATAAGATCCCATAGCATAACAGCGTTGATGGTCGCTCAAAGTAGTCGTTGATGGCTGAGGTGAAAGCCTCTGAATTAGATGCGGGTTCCCACTCTGAGTCAAAAATAGAAAGGAAGAGACACATCAATGGTGCAGAACCCAATGCCACTATTTCTACCACCAATCTCCAACATGGTGAACCAGATAAGCCAGAGGAAGGCGAATGCCTTTTTCATTCACAGATGTGGGTGAACGGTACCCCGCTGCCCTTCATCATTGATAGAGGTAGCTAGGATAACTTTATTTCAATAGAGGTCGTCAAGTGGCCTGCTGACAATGTCGCACCCGCATCCCTACACCATTGGATGGCTCCGCCAACAAAGCAATCCCTGCGTCAGCCAACATTGTCACATGTCATATGACATCAAGCCCTTCAAAGACAAGGTATTGGGTTATGTTTCTCCTCTTGAAGTTTCTAATGTTCTTTTGGGCCAACCTTATTTATGGAAACATAGTGTTGTATATCAGTCTAGGCCTCACATTTTTATTATTACTTTGAACGGGAAGTTGTATAGGATACCTGAGCCAGTCCCACCTAGTGATATTTCCTTGATATCTGCTAAGAAATGTAGGAAGGTCATCTCTCAAACCGAGAATTTTTTCTTCTTTTTAGTTCTCTCTTAGAGTGAGTTAAATATCGTAGCCACATCGAGGGCCTCCACATCTGACCTCTCCACACAATAGAAGAAAGTGGATAAGTTCATGGAAGAATACTCATATATCTTCTTGTCACCTACCAGGGTACCTCTGCACTATCAGGTCAAGAATCACATTGATCTGACCCCCGACGCACCACTACCCAATGAGCAAGTCTATCGCCTCTCTCTATTAGAGAATGAGGAGATCAAGTGGTAAATCCAAGAACTACTCCACAATGGACACACCCATCCCAACCCATCACCTTGTGGGATCCAAATCATGTTGGTGCAAAAGAAAGAGGAGACCTGGTGACTTTCCATTGATTATTGGGCCCTGAATAAAATCACAGTCTAAAACCGGTACCTAATTCCCCGAATCGATGACCTCCTTGATCATCTCACAGGGGAAAAATACTTTAGTAAGATTGATCCTAAGTTTGGCTACCACCAGGTCCCAATAGAACAGACAGATGTATGGAAGACCAACTTCAAGTCAAAAGAAGGTCTTTTTGAATGGTTGGTCATGCCTGTTGGTTTGACAAATTCTCTAGCAACTTTCATGAAGATGATGGAAGATATCATGTGACCTTTCACCAATACTTTTGTAGTGGTGTATCTGGATGAGATCCTCATATACAACCAAACTTGGACGAAACACTTGCAACATATTCAGCAGGTTATGCACACCCTGCAACAACACAAGCTATATGCCAACTTGGAAAAATGCTCCTTCAACATGGACAGGGTCCATTACCTAGGCTACATAATTTATCAACATGGGATGCATGTAGATCTAGCCAATATCCAGGTCATCTGTGACTGGCTATCCCCAACCATGCTCGTTGAGCTTCAAATCTTTTTGGGCCTTGCCAATTTCTATCACAAGTTCATGTTCAAATTCTCCCATATTTCATGGGCCCTCAACCAAGTAACCAGGGGTGGTGGTAAGGAAAATGTTTTGTGGGGCTTGTACCAACAACAAGAGTTCGATGATTTGAACCAATGCTTGTGCTCATCCCCAGTACATTCATTATCGGACCTGCATCATCCCTTTGAGATCGAGACATATGCTTCATAATATGTTGTGGGCGTCATTCTCACTCAGCACGACCACCTCGTGGCCTATCATAGTGAGACACTATCAGATTCTATCTGTAAGTACCCTACTTACCAAAACAAAATGTACTCCATCGTGCAATCCTGCCCCTAGTAGAGACATAACATTCTTGGGAAGGAGACAATCATTCACATTGATCATAAGCCACTGTAGTTCATGCAGACACAAGGAAAAATTGCAGAATGAACGCCATCAGAAGTGATCCACATACTTGCAGCAGTTCCACCTCAACATGAAGTATAAAAAATGAAGTACCAACTGAGTCGTTGATTTCCTTAGCCGAGCTCTAGCTGTGGCACTCACCACGGTGCTAGACTCTTATGGCCACGAGACCACCTACCAAATGTTGGGAGAAAACTTAGTTGTCGCTAATTTTTATCTTTAGGACAGGCTCTTGTGCCATCTGATACATCTCTATGTTTCATCAAGTGAGTGATCAAAGATGATTTGGGAATCCCACTACAATCTGGTGGCAGGACACTTCGGCATCAAAAATACAGTGGTAATGTCGCAGAAAATTTTCTACTAGCCGAAACTTTGATAAGATGTCAACAAGTATATCAATTTTTGCACTACCTACATTATTTCCAAACCAACCACTAAGAAATAGGGCCTGTACACCCCTATGCCTACCCCTGACGAACCATGCAATTCCATCTCAATGGAATACATGTCGGGCCTTTCGTCCACCAAGAGGGGAAATGAATTTTTTTTGTGGTTGTTGATTTCTTTTCCAAGATGGAAATTATGGCCGCCTGCAAGAAGAGCATCACATTAGAGGCCACTTCCAAGATATTCTTTGAACGAGTATGGGTACATTTTGGAATCCCAAAAACCTTTTTCTCATATTGGGACAGTCGGTTCCTCCACACATTATAGTCGAGCCTCTGGTCACTGCTTGACACCAATCTCACCAAATCAATTTCCTTCCACCCCTAGATAGATGTACAAACTGAGGTCGTCAATTGGATGATCATGCATATCCTTCACATGTACAACTCAAAACACCCTTGCACATGGTATGAGAGTCTTCCCTATGTTTATAATAGCTACAACTGATCCCTACAGATCTCAACCAACCATAACCCCTTTTAGGTGGGGTTCGGATTCCAACCCTTCGGTCCCATGGATGTTGCACTACCGCTTGCGGCCAACTCAAACTAATCATCCCTTGCTCCAACTAAAGATGACAAATCCACCCGGTTCATTGATCGGATCCAGCACATCCACCAGCAAGTTCATGATATTTTATAGAAGTCCAATGCCAAGTACAAGCACTGCCATAATCAACACCAGGTGCCACATAAGTTTCAGGTGGGAGACAAAGTTTGGTTGCACTTTCAGAAACAACGTCTTATAGGGCCACATCAAAAACTTCTCCCACTTCATCATGAAACTTACACCATCACCAAGGTTGTCGGTGACAATTATTTTGAGCTCAACATTCCCCCTTTCCTTCGCATGCACCCAATATTCAATGTGGCTCTCCATCGACCATATTTCCCACCATTATTGGACACCTCAGAGATAGTAGAACAATTGAAACCAAAAGATATCAACCCTGACTGTATGAAATAGGAATCCAGTGAACATATTGTAGATACACAAGTCAAGGGATCTCGACAACAAAGGATCCATCTTTATCAAGTTTTCAAAGTAAGGAAGCTCCTGCACCAAGGCAAGTGGCTCACTCGGGGCCAAATTTAGCAAAAATTTCCTCATCTGATGGGGAAACTCAATGTAATGGAGACTATTTCTTCCTAAGGGGTCAGGATTGATTGATATGGATATCAGTGGCCTCCCACCTATTCCAACTAGTACATTTTGGCAGTTTGCCAGTTTTTTCCTAGTTTTCGGGTCCCCGACTTTCAGGGCCATTTTGAGGCCCTAAACAACATTTTTAGGCCTTGCCATAGTCAAAATATGGTTAGAGATACATTCTGATGAAAACGTGTGTAGTCCTCGTATAGACCTTTCAAACAGTTTATCGTGCGCCTAAAATGGAGATCGTATGAAAAAGTTACGACCCCAGGAAGTTGATGTACTAACTTACCCTAATGGGGCCCATATGACTTTTGGTGCTTCATCTCCTAGGGTTAGGTTTTTGGATGTCTAGGGTTTTGACATTCATTTTTATTGTAAAAAGGCCTTTAGAGCCTCATTGTACTCATCTTCTTGTGAATGAGCACATCCATCACATCGCTTCTCAGAGATAAGATGCCACCATTCCAACAAGCGTGTTTTCCGCTGCATTTTACAGTGTCATCTTATTTCCTTATTGAATAGAAACTAGTTTTATGGTATCTCTATTATTTTGTGTTAAGCATATTTTAATAATAATCTATATTCATTTCGTTATTCTCATAAAATCTGGATCATTTATACCCCCTTTCGCCTTTTTCCCCTCAAGTGACTTTTAATTCATCTTTAATTTTTTCTCATAAAATCACTTTGCTAATTTAATAAACGTTTTTACTCCAAAAAGTGATTTATTAGACTTTAAATCCTTTCAAGCCACTGGAAATCACTTTTTTTATCATCTCAAACTTTAGATTTTTTAGCCTTGATTCCAATGAGGTGTCCCCTCAAATAATATGATCCAAATAATACATTTAGTGTATTTAATTAAAGTATGTTCAATAATAACAAAAAATTATGAAAATCATCGAAATGCCATGGAACCAACAGAAAATTGTGCAAAAATGATCTCAATGATGAAAGATGGTGAATGGACTATCCTCGGACCCATATAACTCCAAATTGCTCGAGCTAATTGTAATCCTCATTTTACTCCTCTCATCAATCTGACATAAACTCATAAGGTCACCTTTGATTGCAGGATAGGGGAATCCAAAAATGAGGGAATTACAACATGTCATGGAAAGGAAATTCAAGGAAAGGCATGAAAAGGCATGACAATAAAATGAATGATATGACAAGGAAAGGCATGGCATGGAATAGAAAGGAAAGGCATGACATGACATGGAAATGAAAGGCATGGCATGGCATGGAAAGGTAAGGTATGGCAAGGAAAGGCATGGAATGGAATGGCATTGCATGGAAAGGAAAGGCATGGCATAGCATGGCAAGGATACACAAGGCATGGCATGGTAAGGCAAGGCACAACATGGAAATTCAAGGGATTTCATGGAAAGGAAAAGCATGGCATGGTTGTTGGGTATGTGTTATATTCTTTGCATGTGTGTGTGTGGGCACGTTGGATATGACAACTACATCTGACGATCCCTCTAGTAGTGGAATTTGTGTCGTGTGCACCGAGCACTTTCCTAGGGGGGTCCTAGGGGGGGTAGGTATGCCCTCCCCCTGGTTATGCACAGCATTTGGGGCAACGCCCCAAAATTTTGTTTTGGGTGTGCTATTTTTAGTGGTTTACTAAATTAATCTCGAATTAAGGGATTAGGGTTTTTGTATCCACAAAATACCTAAAAACATTGTATTTATATTGTATGTTGAATGGTGAAATTGGAGATAATGAATATAAGAAAGGTTTTCCCAGTTGAGGGTTTTTGGTATAAAATCTTTGTGTACTCTGTGTATGAGCCATTGATTTAATTCTATTTTTCTTAAGAATATATATGCATTGCTTTACTTCACAAGTTTAAAACTTACATGTGGTATCAGAGCTCGTTTTTGGCTTCAGAGGGACGCCTTTGTTGTTGAGGGTTTATCTTGGTCTTGATAGATCAATTTCATCTTCGGTCTATGATAAACTTGGGTTTAGTGGGATCTTTTGTAGTTGTGATTTGAGTGCAGAAAGAGGAATGGAGATTTCTTCTAGAATCGAGATAGAGAAGTTCAACGGTAAAAAATTTGAGCTATGGACACTGAAAATGGAGGACCTTCTTGTAGACAAAGAACAATGGATCGTTGTGGATCCTAGTACATAGCCTACTGGTATGCATCCTACTGAAACATAGACGACTGGTACACAACCTACTAGTTCACAAACTACTAGTACACCACCTACTAGTATGTCGAAGGAAGATTGGGAGAAGTTGGACAGAAGAGAAAGGAGTATTATTCGACTCTACCTGGTAGATTCAGTGTTCTTGAATGTCTCAGGAGAATCTACAGCCAAGGATCTATGAGATAAGTTGGGAAATTTGTATCAATCAAAGTCCCTGGTAAACAAGTTGTTTCTTCGAAAGAAGCGGTATCATCTTAGGAAGATGGAGATTCAATGACAGAACATCTAAATTCCTTCAATACTCTGGTAAGTCAACTTGTCTCTATTAATATTATGATTGCAGAAGAAGATAAGTGTATTACTTTGTTATGTTCTTTGCCAGACTCTTGGGATATTCTGGTTGTAGTAATAGGTAGTACCACTCAATCTACATTGAAGTATGAGGATGTAGTTGCATCCTTGTTATCTGAAGAGATGAGACGAAAAAGCATGGATGGTCACAACACAGATGCTTTATTTGTAAGGGGGCATACCCAAGATAGGAACCCTGGTAATCCTTTGGGGTGGAGATCTAAATCGACAGGTAGATCTAAGTCTCTAGTAAAATCTTTGAGCAAATGTTGGAAGTGTGGTAAAATAGGGAATTATAAGAAATATTGCAAGTCTAATAAGGTTGAAAAACCAAAGGTATTTGATAGTACCTCTTCCATAGAGGAGAAAACCTCCACTGAAGAAGGAGGTGATGTTTACCTAGAATCTACAAGTACACATGCAGACCGTGATGTATGGTTGATCGAATCAAGTGCATCATAACATATGAATCCTCACAGGGAGTGGTTCTCTGAATATGAAAAATATGATGGTGGTGATGTATTCCTAGGAGATGACTCGACATCAAAAATCATGGGACGTGGAAGGGTTAAATTGTTTCTAAAAGATGGAAGGATTAGAACTCTCCCTGGGGTTCTGCACATTCCAAAACTTTCAAGGAGCCTAATATCTGTAGGCAAGTTGGATGATGTAGGAGTGGATACTATATTTGGAAAGAACACTTGCAATATGGTACGAGGAGCAATGGTGTTGATGAGGGGAGTTCATTGTGGAACTCTGTACAAGTTGTTGGGAAGTACTTATACTAATGGGTGTAGCATTTATGTTGTCCCTGAGAAGAGAAATGAAGGAGACAAAACCAATATTGTCCCAGAAAAGAAGACCATGTTGTGGCATCAAAGACTGGGGCATATTGGAGAAAAGGGCCTTCGAACACTACACGGTAAAGGTATGGTTGATGGTATGTCTAATTTCACTTTGGATTTTGATTTCTGTGAACATTTCATATATGGTAAACAAAATCGAGTAGTATTCCCATCTGGTGCTACAAGAGAAAAGGGGATCTTAGAGTTGATACACAATGATGTGTTTGGCCTGTTCCTGTTCCATCCCTAGGTAAATCTATATATTATGTTTCATTCATAGATGATTTTTCAAGGAACACATGGATTTATTTTCTTAAAAATAAATCTAAGGTATTTGATAAATTTAAAGAGTTTAAGGTTCTGGTAGAAAATCGGACAAAGAAGAAAATAAAGGTATTAAGAATAGATAATGGTGGAGAATTCTGCAGAAATGAATTCGAAGAATTATGTAAGAAGTGTGGTATAGCAAGGCAGAAGACAACTCCATACACTCCTCAAGAAAATGGAGTTGTAGAAAGGATGAACAAGACACTGATGGAAAAAGCAAGGAGCATACTCAACGGTGTCGGGTTAGGACAAGAATTTCGGGCAGAGGCAGTGGGTACACCATGTTACCTGTTCAATCGATCACCTTCATCGGCATTGGATGATAAAACTCCACACAAGGTATGGTCTAGAAAGAAACCCTCTCTTCAACATCTTAAAGTGTTTGGTTGTGATGCTTATGTACATGTTCCAAAGGAAAATAGGAGTAAGATGGATAAAAAGGATCAAAAGTGTATCTTTATTGGTTATAAAGATGGTGTGAAAGGTTATAAGCTTTGGAATTGAGAAACCAAGAAGACTTTTTACAGTCGAGATGTTGTTTTCAGAGAGGTAAAAGATGTGTCCAAAAAGGAATTCCTACCAGTGCAAGATGAACTTGAGAAAATATAGCTTGAGTTGGATGATGCAAAATCTGAATCATCTAAAGAAGAGGAAGCATAATAATAAGAAGAAGAACCTCATACCCCAGTATTGAGGAGATCAATGAGAGATAAAATGAAACCAAAAAGGTATAGTCCACCTAATTTGTGTTCCAATTTTTCTTTATCTATTACTGATGATGATCCCAAAACTGTCAGGGAAGCAATGAATTCAGAGGATAATAAACTATGGAAGAAGGCCATGGTTGAAGAAATGGATGCCTTGGATAAGAATGAGGCATGGGATATAGTTGAGTTTCCATCTGGAAGAAAATTTGTTGGTAGAAAACGGTTTTTTAAGAAGAAGTCTAATGCAGAAGGAAAAGTGGAGAAATACAAAGCTCAGCTAGTAGAAAAAGGTTATTCCCAAGTAGAGGGAATTGACTTTGGTGAGATTTTTTCTCCTGTTGCTAAGTTAACTCCTTTTAGATTTATTTTATCTATTGTTGCTTCTTTTGATCTTGAAGTGGAAAATATGGATGTGAAGACAACATTCCTACATGGGGATCTAGAAGTAGAAATCTAAATGAAGCAACCGGAAGGCTTTGTAGTGAAGGGAAAGAAAGAGTTGGTCTGTAAGCAATCACCTAGGATGTGGTACCAAAAGTTTGATACATACATCCTTGGATTGGGATTTGTGAGAAGCAGGGCTAATCACTGTCTATATTCCAAGCAAGTTGGTAATCACTTCATTTTTGTAGTGTTGTATGTTGATGACATGTTGTTTGTAGGAAATAACATGGATGTTATAAAGGAGGTGAAATCACAACTATCCTCCAAATTTCACATGAAGGATCTTGGTGCTGCTAACTTCATTCTGGGAATGGAAATTAAAAGAGATCATGCAAACATGAAACTCTGGTTGAATCAGAGAAAATATGTTGATACGATATTGCAGAGGTTTAATATGCATGGAAGTAAATTGGTCAAGTTTCCTATTCCTATAGGTGTAAATTTATCTACAGATTAGTATCCCAAGACACAGGAAGAAGAAGAGTACATGCCCCATGTTTCATATGCCAGTGCAGTTGGCAGTTTGATGTATCCAATGGTCTGTACTAGACTGGACATTGCACATGCAGTGGAACTTTTGAGAAGGTATATGTTAAAACCAGGGAAGGAGCATTGGACAACAATAAAGAAGGTCTTCAGGTATTTGCGTGGCACTACCAATTATGGATTGTTCTACCATGGAAGACCAGGATTGGACAAAGTGGTGGACATACATGGATTTGTTGATGCAGATTGTGTTGGAGATATGGATTGTAGAATATCTACAAGTGGGTATGTGTTTAACCTATTTGGAGGATAAATCAGTTGGATGAGCAAAAGACAGGCTGTAGTGGCACTCTCAACTACAGAAAATAAATACATGGCAGCCACTCATGCAAGAAAAGAAGCAGTATGGTTACAAAGATTGTGTTTAAGTATTGGGTTGGTACAACAAGCAGTGAGATTAGATTGTGATAGTTAGAGTGCAATATTCCTAGCAAAGAACCCAACTTATCATTCAAAGACAAAGCATACTGATGTTTAGTATCACTTTGTGAGAGGCATGGTTGAGGAAAAGAAGGTGTTGCTGGAAAAGGTTGACACTTTGAAGAATGTTGCAGATTCATTGACAAAGTCTATGAGCACAGAAAAGTTCTCCTAGTGTAGAGTAACAATGGGCATTTCTTCCCTGGATTTTTGACTATATAATCCCCTGGACCCCTAGATGTAAATAAAACAACATGTGGGAGAATGTTGCGTATGTGTTATATTCTTTGCATGTGTGTGTGTGGGCGCGTCAGATATGACAACTGCGTTTGACGATCCCTCTAGTAGTGGTATTTGTGTCGTGTGCATCGGGCGCTTTCCTAGGGGGGTCCCAAGGGGGGGGGCAGGTATGCCCCCCCCTGGTTATGCGCAGCGTTTGGGGCATCGCCCTGAATTTTCTTTTTGGCGGTTTTTTCTATTTTTAGTAGATTTTTCTATTTTTAGCAGTTTACTAAATTAATCCCGGATTAAGGGATTAGGGTTTTGGTATCCACGGAATACCTAGAAACATTGTATATATATTGTATGGTGAATGGTGAAATTGGAAATAATGAATATAAGAAAGGTTTTCCCGGTTGAGGGTTTTCGATATAAAATCTATGTGTACTATGTGTATGAGTCATTGATTTAATTATGTTTTGCTTAAGAATCTATATGCATTGCTTTACTTCATAGGTTTAAAACTCACAATGGTATGGAAAGGAAAATGAAATCAAAGGCATGGAAAGGAAAAGGAAATGCAAGGCATGGCATGGAATGAAAAGGAAAGGCATGGCATGCGATGTGAAGGAAAGGAAATAAATGGAAAGGAAAGGCAAGGCATGGCATGGCATGGAAAGAAATGGCATGGCATGGAAAGACATAGCATAGCAAGGCAAGGCAAGGCATGACATGACAAGGAAAGACATGGCATGGAATGGAATGGAAAGGAAAAAATACTTCATTGGATGGAAAGGAAATTTTTGGTATAAAGTTATGTCATATGTCCCTAGAAAAAATGGTTTTTTTATTTCTTGGCATGAGAAATGTTCCTTTTTCTATGATTCTTGTTTCATTGCAATCCACATTTTGATTTTAATTTTTCCTTGCATAATGTTATGGGAAGATATATTTATTGTTATATAAGTTAAAATGGGAAATTACATGGAAATACATGCAAGGAGGGATTAGTCTATTTTAGATTATAGTGGTGTTCTAGGGATTTGTAAATGTAAAAACCTATATTTTGGCCTTAGAAGGTTAGAACTTTGATTTTTACTTATATTAGTGATTCATTTCTTAGTATTTGTTGGATTTAGTTAGAATCATATAGGCATTTGATATGTATACATGTGGATCTATTTATGTGTTGCATGATATTATTTTTATTGTTATATGTTTATGATGATGATAGTTATGTGATTTGTTTAAACATGCAAATTGAGATGTGGAACTTTGGTATGTGGATACTAGTTCAAAATTATGTTGTGAATGTGTAATAGATGCAAGTCATCATGTAAATAAACAAAAATTTCTTAATTGAACATTAATATAGATACAAATTTTCATATGAAATTTTTAATGTGTATGCATGGATATGAGAAATGTTATATCTAAATGACTATAAAGTTGAGGTGACCAAGGCATGGCATGGCATGACATGGAAAGTCAAGTAAAGACATGGAATGGCATGGAAAGGAAGGGCATGGCATGGCATGTCAAGGCAAGGAAAGGAAAGACATGGCATGGAATGGAAATGCAAGGAAAGGCTTAGCAAGGAAAGGCATGGCATGGCAAGGCAAGGCAATGAAAGGCATGACATTGAATTGCATTTCAAGGCAAGGCATGACATGGCATGGCAAGGCAAGGCATGGCATGGCATGGCTAGTTAAGGCAAGGCATGGCATGGAAAGGAGAGGCATGGCATGGCATGGAATTTCAAGGAAAGGCAATGGAAGTCATGGCATACCATGCCATGGAAAGGAAAGTCATGACATGGAAAGGAAAGGCATGGCATGGTAGGCTAAGGCAAGGTAAGAGAACGCAATTTAAGGCAAGGCTAGACATTTATCACATACCTTGTTTCGGATGCCCCATCCACTTGGCATCTTGTGCATTCATCCATGGAGTTAAATATCTTGGAATTAACACATATGGAGTGGTTGAATGCATGCACTTTCTTGGAGGGGACATTCCATGTGGACACTTGGCATTTGAATTGTATTGATGCCTATTTTTGGTGGCGTCATCCCCTTTATGAGAAGTATTTGGTGCATACTACTAGTATTTTTGGATGAGGGTGAATTTCTTTGGAGAGACTAATGTCCACATGTTGTAACATGGTCAACCATGGATTGAGGAGAGATATAACTAATTCATTATTATAATATTTATTTGACATGTCATGGAGTTAGTTAGCAAATAATAATATTTTATTGTATAAGAGTAAAGACTCACTCTATAAAAAAGAATTCTCTCTCTTCATTGTAAAGGGAGGAGAATTTGGGTATTTAGGAGCTCTCCTCTTGGACTACATTGTAGAACATTTTGGAAAGATTAATGGAGAATTTGAGGTACATTTTCATTTGATGTGAGACTTTATTTTGAAATCAAATTTTATGTGTTGATTTTGTATTAATAAACCCTTTTGACATGTTTTGATTGCCATTATAATGAATGATGCTTCATTTTGTATAGAGTGATGTGAGGTCTTAACTCTCTTATTTCCATTATGATTACGTTATCCTACATGATTCTTATTATTGGTTCTTGGAATCTTAGCTAGGATGATACTTTAGTATTTTGTCAAAATTAGGTCCCTGAGAACCATTAGTTGTGTATGGATTTAGCAATTAGCAACCTTTTCCACCATAAGAGATTCGTTAATACATAACACAATTATTTATAATCAATTTAGAGAAAATAATCTATTCTTACTTACATAGACTTCCTGTTAGGAAATGTGATCCAAAATAGGTAAATGATTAAATAAAACATTATTGTAAAGGATACAGTCACACTCGTGTGAGGTGTCCATGTTATTTTCTAGTCAGTTGTACTTAATTGTTGTTAACTTTTTTTTTGTTATAGCTTATTGGGTATTTAAACCCATTTTATTTGTTACGTGATGTGGATTTTGCCCCGTATCCCTTAAGTTCCTCTTATGTAATATTTTTTCATTTATTAATAAAATGGTGTGTCTGAAGACACTTTGGACATTGTGGTATTAGAGTGGATGGTCGATGGTGTTTGGGAGTTGATGATGGCTACGTATACCATACTGTGAAGGATTTTTTGAGGAGGCGAACAACGAAAGTAAATGGTTAGTTTTTATTTCTTATTTTTTTGAGGGAAAATCAATATTGATTTAAAAGCAATGGAATATTTTTATTTGTTTACGTTCTGGTAAAATTTATTATACAGGACCTTTTTAAAAAATTTGCAAATGAATGAGAAAATAGTTAAATCAAACAAGGGTTGGAAGTATTTGTTGTATAACTAGAAAAATGTATCTTTGATTTCGTGAATTGTGTTGACATTGGACTATTGTACAAAACTTCCTTTACTCATATGATTATTTCAAGACTTGTTGTTAGTCGAACTTGTGAAATATTTATGTTGTTTCCATGAACTACCACTTGGAGAGTTCCCTTTTATCATCTAACCTACAATTTAATTTTTATTCTTTTAATGTCTCTCTAGAGCATTGTAGCAACCAAAGTGATCACTATTTTTATATATAGATGAGTCTACTTATCTTATTTTTTTGGAGCAACTAGCCATGATATCGAAATGATTTGTTTAAGGAGTACTATGATCAAGAACTAGAACTCTATTGTTTTCTTGTGGTTTGATAAATCATGAGGTTTCTTGTATGATGTAAAAAAATTGTAAAAATAGGAGTTGCTTACGCTAATGAAGAGAAACATTTCTTCACTGGTTGGTGAAAGAGGCAAGTTTTTGTATAGTGTTTGTTGTGCCCATACCTTCATTTTGAAGCACAACTATCTGGTGTCTTAAAACAAGTGATCGTTCCTATGGAATCTTTGAAAGAAAATGATTGTCTGGTGCGCCCCTACCTTCGACTTGGTGGTGTGAGAGAGGCGAGCTCAAAAAAAATAATACCTTGGTGCTCTCAATTTGTTTGAATCATTTAAAAAAAATTGTAGCGAAGGTTTCTTCTTAATCAATACCTTCTTTCTGAGAAAATCCTTTTGCGACCAATATTGCCTTATACTTATCAATTTCTCCATTTTCCTTATATTTTATCTTGTAAACCCATTTACATCCAATGGGTTTAATATCCAAGTCTGTTTTTTAATTATTGCATCATATTCACTCTGCATTTCTTTCCTCCATTCATCATATTCAATTTCTTATGCAAAAGTAGATGGCTCGATAGAAGTAAGAGAATAAATAAGATAACCTAATTTTTGTTGACTCCTTGTACGTATTTTATGTTTTTCATCAGACTTAACATCCTTAAGTACTTGATGTTCCCACTTTATAGTCTTGTGTGCAACTACATATGGAAATCAGTTACCATCCAAAGAACCATTATCAATGTTAACTTGAGTTTAATCTTCCAAGTTAACTTGTGCAGAACTTGTTGATTCTTCACCTTCCACTTGTCCATTTGATGTCCAAACTATCTCAAACCATTGATCATCCTTTGATTTATTTTTAGATTTCAACTGTTGTTGTTCCATAGTCACTTTTTTCTCTAATTAAATAAGTTGTTTTTCAATTTGATCTGCATTTATAATTTTTGTTTCATCAAAAAAAAAATCCCTGCTAACAACAAATTTTCTTCCTGATAAGATTTTATATCCCTTTTTCTTTTCAAAATACCCAAAAAGAATGCATTTCATGCTCGTGGAATCTAATTTCATTCTTTTTTTATTTCAAAATAAGTGCATAACAATATGATCCAAAAAGTTTAGATGCTTTATCATGGGCTTAAACCCATACCAAGATTCATAAGGAGTCATGACATCTAAATATGAAGAAGGAGATTGGTTTCTCAAGTAGATTGTTGTATGTACATCCTCATCCCAATAACTTGAACTTAACCCTTTGAAGAACAACATTGCTTTGGTCATGTCCATTAGTGTTTGATTCATACATTCAATTACTCCATTTTTTTGTGGAGTAAAAGAGTTAGTTAATTTACTTATGATCTATTTTTCTTGGCAGTATGTGTTGAATTCACTTGAAGTTAATTCTCCCCCATTGTTCGTACACAAAGTGGTGATTTTCTCTCCTATTGTAGTTTCAACCAAGTTTTGAAATGACTGAAACTATTTTAAATCTTTCGATTTATCCTTTAAAGAATACACCCAAACCATCATGTTGAAGTCATCAATAAATAGTAAAAAATACTTCCTTCCTCCAAGTGAAGTATCCAAAGGTCCACAAATATCACTGTGAACAAGTTGTAATATCATGTTTTCCCTCGATTAACTTGTGGGAAATGGTAACCTTATCTTTTTTCCATAAATGCAAGATTGGTATCTTTCATTTTCCTTTCAGAATGTGGGCAATCCCTTTACCATTCTTTATTGTTGAAGCTAAAAAAAACTATCAACATTTAAGTGTCCAAAACAAACATGACATAAATGAATGGGTGTAATACTTGTATCCACTAATCTTGCAAAATCCTACTTTCTCATAATGATTGTTCCTTTCAATCGAAGAAGTTTACCATCCTCATACCATATCATAATAATTTTATAATTGTACTTTATTGAGTTGACTTTGATAACTCCATATTCAATAACAATTTGATGCCCATACTAATGGATCAAAATTAAATACAACAAAGTCTTCTTAAAAGAAGGAGAATACCAAACATTTGAGATTATACTTTCATTGATTCCCAGTAAAAACACTTTAACTGAACCTTTTCCCTATGGTATATGATTGGTGCATCTTCTAGAAATATTGAATTCAATTTATGATAAGTCCAGAATAATTTTTTTATGTACATCATATTTTGAGTTACATTAGTATCCATAATCCAGGAATCCTCAAAATCACTTATGAAAGAGTTTTCGTTTTTTGTCCATTGGAGTGCTTTAAAAACTTTCTCATAGTTTTCACTTTCATATGTATTTTCATACTTTGTTGAAGAATATTCTTTCTTTTTATGTAATTTCTCAGAAGGAATGCGAAAATCAGAGGCATAAATTCCAACCTTATTACAACAAAAACAAGTTACAGATGTTTTCTTGCCTCTTCCTCTTCCAACATATTGTGATTTATGGTCTTGTTCTTTGGAATATTTCTTTGTCCAAGAAATATTACCTGTAATTTTCCCTCTGACTCTACCTCTTCCTCTTCTTCTTCTTTGACCTCGACCTTTGTTTGAATATTTAAAAGAATTATGTTCATTTTTATGTTCATTTCCTTTACTAGTAGACGTACCTTTGTCAGTGGTGTTTTTCCAAGAAAAAAAATCTTCACCTAATTGTTGTTTTTTACCAAAAGTTTTTTCATACACAACAAGCAACTCACATAGTTTATCAAATGTAATATTATCATACTTATTTGTTAATCACAATGATTCCAGGAAATTCTTATATGTATCTGGAAAACCTAAGATCAATATTGTGACCATCATGATGTCTTCAATCTTAGCAAAACCATCTTTCAAAATTGCTTGCTTAATATTTTTTAGGCGTGAAATTTACTCCATGACATATCCTCCAACAACTAATTTTTTTTGCAATATAATTTATTGTATATCAAGTTGTTTGGCTTGAGTTTGTTTATCAAACAATTTCTTAAGAATTTTCTAGGTAGACCAGGAATCATTACAGTTTTCAATATGCACAAAAACATCTTCAGAAATTGTTCTTTGAATGAGTGTTAATGTTTTTTCATCTCTCAATTCCCATCTGTCTAATGGAACATGATCTGTTTGCTTAGTAGGTTGTTCATTAAAAATGCATTTCCAGAGTTCATTATAAATAAGTGTGATTTGAATGTGACGACTCCAAGATTTATAATTCTTTGATCCTTCTAATTTATTAGAGTTAATAAACAAACTGATGATTTTAGACGTTGTGAAAATTGCAATGCAAATACAAATTATATCACCAAGATAAACATCTTATAACACCAAATTGTAAACATGCCTTATATCGCCAGAAATACCACCAGAATAAAAAACTCCTTATAATGCCAAAAAGAAAAAAAATTCAATATAGCTTATAACACCAAATGCTCCTTATAACATCAATATATATTGAATAATAATTCAGTTTTAGAAATATTGTTTGTAAAATATTGTAGTTTGGCACCTTATAACACCTTAATTTTATTAATTTACAGCTTATTTCACCTTGATTGCTATTATAAGCATCTTATACCACTTGAATTGAATTAATTAATGCCTTTTATCACCTTTTATCACCTTATTTGGGTTAATTATTTTGTTGCACCTTGAAGTAAAGTACCGAGACAAATTGCACAAGATACTTGAAACACAAGACAAACACCATACACCAAGAAATAAAGAGAGTTATTGGGGCATGGATTTGACCCACTAATAGTCTCTTCCAGAAGTGTGATTGAGCTTTAGTGTGCTTCAATCAACACTTAAAAGTACAATTACAAAGTGATAAAAAACAATGGTGCTTTGACAAAGTGATTATTCTTTCACTTTGTTTTTACAATGATATAAAAGATCTGTCTTTTCTTTATGTGTAATATTACAATCATATAGAGAAATTAAAAAAATACGTTCCCAAATGGGTGTCGCTCATCCTTCTTCTTGTTTCAAATAGGTTGTCCTTAACTTATCTCCATGAAAAATAGGGTTTCGCATTCACTTTCTATTACAATGTTTTTATGAACAATGATATTTTCATACCTTAGATATTAGGAGATATTTTATTTTCATACCTTCGAAATCAGGGTTTTATTCCTTTTATATTCCAGTCCATAATCTTTTGTTCCTTGAAGATATATGTGTACCTTTTTCACTGCATTCCAACAACTCTCTCTTGGTTCTTGAATATACCTAGAAAGGACACTGACTATAAAAGATAAGTTTGGATGAGTATTTGTCAGGTAAATTAAACTTCCAATTAATTGTTTATACCCGGTAAAGTTGACAAGTTCCCCCCCCTTCAAGCTTAAAATTTTTGAGGTTATACTCCATGGGGGTAATAGATGGTTTATAATCCTCTATTTCAAAATTATTTAATATTTCCAAGGTTGTATTGGATTTGGATGAAAAAAATGGATGGAAAGTGTACCAAATGGACATAAAAAGTTCCTTTCTAAATGGATATCTACAGGAAGATGTATGTATGCTTCAATCCCCAGGTTTTGAAATTTCAGGACACGAAAATAATTTTTGTAAATTGGTTAAGGAATTGTATGGGTTGAAATAAGCACCTAGAGTTGGGTATGCTAAAATGGATGCCTACCTACAAAAATTTGGTTTTCTTCGAAGTGAGTCAGATGAAACTTTATATGTTCAAGTTCAAGGAAGAAATTTGATCATTTTGGTAATGTACATCGATGGTTTGTTGATAACAGGTAAAAAAAAATACCATATCTCTCTGGAAAAGAAAGAGCTTATAACAGGTTTTGAAATGACAAATTTGGGTTTTCTCCATTACTATCTAGGAGTTGAGGTATTGCAGCAAGAAACAAGTATTTTTATTTCAGAAACTAAGTATGTTTTGGAAATATTAAAGAAGTTTGGAATGGAGGATTGTAAACCATATATTGCCCCCATGGAGAATAACCTCAAACATTCTAAATTCAAAGGGGTGGAACTTGTCAGTAGTACCAGGTATAGACAGTTAATTGGAATATTAATCTATCTAAAAAATATTCATTTGGACTTATCTTTTGTAGTCAGTGTCCTTTCCAAGTATATGCAAGAACCAAGAGAGAGTCATTGGAATTCAACAAAAAAGGTACTCATATATCTTCAATGAACAAAATATTATGGACTGGGATATAAAAGGAATACAATTTTTAGACTTATTAACTACTCAAATACAGATTTTACTAGAAATGTTGATGATAGGGATTCTACTTTAGGTTATCTAATGAGTATGAGATCAGTTGTTGTATCTTGGAGTTGTAAGAAACATGCCATAGTTGCAAATTCAATAGAAAAAGTTGAATACATCTCAACTTGGGAAGTAGATTGTGAAATGGTATGGTTGTGACGAATTTTGCAAGATATTAAAATTATTCAAAACAAAGCTACTTCCCTATTCATCGACAGTCAATTAGTGATAAAGTTAACTAAAAATCTAGTTTTGCATTTGAAGAAAAAACATGTTGATACAAAGTACCATTATCTGTGAACTCGCGTCATCAAGGGAATCATCAAACCAACTTACTATCCAACAAAGGATCAAACAACCGACATTTTAATTAAGTCTCTTGGAAGAATTAAGTTCACTAAGTTCGTAACTGAACTTGGCATTTGTTCCAAAGATATTTTGGATCAAAGGGGGGTTTGTTAGGAAATGTGATCCAAAATAGGTAAATGATTAAATAAAACATTATTGTAAAGGATACCTTCACGCTCAAGTGAGGTGTCCATGTTAGTTTCTAGTGATTTGTAGTTAGTTGTTGTTAACAGATTCTTTTTGGTTATATATTATTGAGTATTTAAACCCATTTTATTTCTTATGTGAGGTGGATTTTGGCCCGTATCCCTCATGTTCCTCCTATGTAATATTTTTTCCTTTATTAATAAAATAGTGTTTCTGAAGACACTTTGCACACTTCCTTCATACTTTAAAAAGTAATTAATAAAATTAAATAAATTTATACCTTCACACACATAAAATTATTATACTTTGAAATTCATACATTCATCAATGTAGAATGCATAAACAATGAGATTCATAAAAAAATGTGCCATGAAATGTGTGTGTGTATGTTTGTGTGTGTGTGTATAGAAATATATTCAACATCATCTAAATTATACATTTTTTACAACATGACACAACGATCCCAATATGCATAACGGAAGCAAGTGCCCTAACATAAAAAACAACCATATGGTGGCCTAGATACAAAATGGTAGTCATCGGTCACTCATTGACCACTTCCACCCTCGCCACCCTCAGGAGCATCCTAGAAATAAATATTTATTATATTGATTCAATAAGCACCTCGAGTTGTTTTGTGCCTGGGTGTGGTTCGTTGCTCTAGAGACTGCACAAACAAAAAACATTGTTATAAGTTTTTTTTCCATAATGAATCAAAAGACTTACAAAATGATACTTTGCAATTCAACACAAGACAAATCACCGCAGATGGTACTGACAATCATAAGGGTGTTACCCTCCTCCACAACCCTAATATCTCAATGATTCCACCCTACGTTAGTTACAAGGATCAAAGAATGAAATTTAAACAAATATGGATATTAAAATCAATTCCATTCATCATACACAAAATTGATCATCAAGAAATTATTTAAGTGTGAATATCTTGGGCATTGATGGAGATTCATTAGAAGGTGGAGTGCTCGGTCGTACAACCTGCTCCAAGGAAACACCTAGTATGGAAGCCTTGGTGGATGGCACATATGGAAATGGTGGTGAGGATGGGTGGCATACAGGTGCATCCACTATGGATGGATGTGATGGTAGAGGTGATGTGTATCCTATGGGTGAATCCACTAAGGATGCACTGAATACGAAAGGTAATGAGGGTGGGATACAATTAACCCCCATGGGTTGTACAAGCGATGGAACAGTATATGTCCTGGAAATAGGTAACCCAAAATACATGGTTGACTGCCAAAAAATTGAACTAGTACTGTAACTAGAAAAAATATCAGGAGCTTGCATACATATTAATAATATTGTTATTAGTACCAAATAGTAAAATCCAGTAACATAAATACAACAACTTTGATATTTAAATGAGATTTAACTCAACACATGATGCCTGTGCGGTAGATGACTTGTCCATCCCAGGTGTATATTGCTCGACATCGCTTGCTCCCAGAACCTGTAGAAACATAAGAACATTATAATTTTTTGGATGCAAGAAAATAAAGAAATCACTATGGTGAATTTATCAAATATGACACATAGTTGTGTATGTGGAACACCAAAAGAGCAGGTTTCCTCTACCGCTGTATCAATGATGGATATATACATCGATGCATCTATCGACGTAGAGGGTATTTTATTCTAGTGTAGAAACTGCAAAACATCATACAATAAAATATTGAAATAAAGACATAAAAAACTATATAAATATATAATGTTGAAGAACTTAGAGATGGTTAAGATACTAACCTCCTCCATGAAGCTATGTTTTCAATTGGACTCCATAGGTCCATAACAAGTATGCCCAAAACCGAAGCATCTGTGAGGTTCACATGGACGACTGTTATGTCCATGTGCCCTCTCCTCATTGCACTTCACTCTAGGGGTTGAAGGTCAGACCCCTCTATCAATGTCACCGACAGGTACCTCCTATCGAGATAGGGAAACAAAGATACCATGTTGTACTAGGCTCTGAGTCAAGGATGATATAGCTAAAAGTACATGTTGCAATCCCTCTGCAACAGGAGGATGTTGGGAAAGGGGTTAGGCATGCTCCAAGGGTGAGGAGGACCTAACATGGGATCATTCCTAGAAAACTCTCTACCCACCCCTTGGAAGTCACCAATGTCGAGATAGTTGACATGGTGACCCAAAACAAATTCTTCCCATAATTTTCTCAAAAACTATAAAGGCATATCTCTGTTATTGTAGGGATTTGCATCAAATACCATAAACCACCTATCCATCCAGTTTTGAAGAATTTGTGGGTGGATGCAACAATCAATTCAAATGTGTTTCTTCGTGACAAGTGGTTGTTGTGTAGTTCAAGGATGAATAAAAATGGACATAATATATTGTTGTGTAATACACAAGTCTCTAACTTGGTTTCTATCTAGTCTAGTCCTGTAATACTCAAACATTCTAGCCATGCATTCATAAATAGAGGTTAATTTCCCTTTGGCACTTGCAATGGACCTCACAATGACGTCTAATGAAGTGGCCAAGGACTCTTGTCTAGGTTCTTTCGTTCCCCTTAAATCATTCACAAGTGATCTTAGAGTAGCCAATGCCTCATCAATCTATATGTTTATATTTGGTGGTTGTGGTGGGTTGGTGTTTTACTCACCTTGGTTTGCTTGTGGGTGGTTTTCATTGTCTCTTGGTTCCATTTTAATAATATTTTTTGCAATTTAATAAGTGCACTTGTGACAAAAGTATTACAAACAACAATTTCATTTTATCCCAACAACACAATTTTGTGTAAAACAAAGAAAAACTGTGTGTTATCTTTAAAATGAACCTGGAAAAAACCTATACAAGATTAGTGAATTGTTGAGAGATAAGAAAGGAGGAGACAAAGAGAGGATAGAAATATATGAAAGGAAATGACAAAAAATCAAGCATATCTAGGTAGAGATCAAGGACACGGTAGCAAGATCCTAGGCTTTGCTCCTCCTCTACTCCTCCTCTTTGTTTGATCAAACAAGGAAAAACACAAGGTGTTGTGTGCAAATAGTCTCAAATTGTGCCTACAACCGCTTTAAAATATGGGCACAACAGGAACACGAGCGCATTCTTAAGAATGCACATCGTTCCTAGGAATGCACACATGTTTTTAAGAATGGTCACGTAGTCTTGCCAAGTGCCTATGTGGCATGGTGAGTGGAGGTTCTTGCTTTTCCAAACCTATAACATCAGGGACACATGCACATTCCTAGGAATGCTCAAGTATACCTGTGGGTGCGCATTCCTACTGACCCCCTTGCCACTTTTTCATCCACCAACTTTGTGCACACACTCATATATATATATATATATATATATATATATATATATATATATATATATGATGATGATGATGATGATGATGAATATATCTAATTTGGATATAGAGAGGGCACTCCAAGAGAAAGTGTTTTTCATCCTCAACCTTCTTGGTGTTACAAAGGTGACATATGCCAAGGTGTTTTGGGGATTGCCCAATGCCCACTCTCCTTATGTAGCTCATGAGAATTTGTTATAATTTTAGCAATATTGATTCTCTTTTTAACACTAGTGAAAACAAAGAGACACTCTTGATCTTCAAGATTAGGGTTAACCACCTCCTTATAGTATGATTTTAGGGGCTAATTTTTCATGGTTTTTCCAAAAAAAAATTAGCCAAATGATTGGCAAAAATTTCATAGAATAAAATTATTTTACCTTAAAAATCGTCAAAATGTTATAAAAACTATATAAATCCTTAGAAATTTGAATATTTTTACAAAATTATGGCCAAACATTATACATTTTTCATATTAAGGACAAGTAAGATTAGCCCACGTTTCTACATTTTAATATGAATTTCTATTCTTAAAATCATCCCTGAGATTCTGTAGTCTGTGATTTTGGCTAGAGTTTGAAACGATTTTGGGGAGCCCCTTATTATCTATATTGTTTATCTTGTACTTAATACTTCTACATTATATACATAATCATAGTTGTGTTCTCAATAGGGGAAACAATTCTTTTGAATCTATTCTATCTTTCTCCAAAATACTACATCCCTGAATTTCACATCCACACAAAATAACAGAAGTGACAAAAGTGTCGAAGAAAATATACGACAAGTTAAGATATGAAAAATAACAACAAAACTTTTCATGTAATTCTTTTTAATTCTAATTTTATAATTCTTATCGGTATTCTTCTTTTCATGAAATTTTTTTATTATTGCAATACTTTTACAATTTTGCTTTTCAACTATAATTTTATTTCATAAAGCTTTTGAACCAAAAAAATGTTTTAACCTCATGATAGTTCTGAACAAAAACACACTATGATTAGTTGGTCGAGTATAATGTTAGTCAATCGTAGCTCATTCATACATATATATATATATATGGGGCATCCGAATAAGATAATTTGGAGCTTTTGAACCCAAAAATGTTTTAACCTCATGATAGTTTTGGACAAAAGCACTATGATTCGTTGGTCGAGTAAAATGTTACCATTCGGTATGATTAGTTGGTCTAGTATAATGTTAGTCGGTAGTTGGTTTATATATATATATATATATATAAAATAATATTTGAATGGCCAAGGTATATATATATATATATATACTTTGGCTATCCAAATAATATTATATTATATATAAACCAACTACCATGGACTAATATTATATTATTTGGATTAGTTGGTCGAGTATAATGTTAGTCCATGGTAGTTGGTTTATATATATATTATATTATTCGGATGGCCAAGGTATATATATATATACCTTGGCGATCCAAATAAGATAATTTGGATCCTATGTCTCACGCAGGCTAATTATGTTATTTTATTGATACTTATTTTTGTGCGGTCCTCATTTGCATTTAAAATTAAAATAAAATCAACTCACCTATTATCTCGAGTCTCGGATTTCTTGACTCATTTTCAATAGGATACTAAAAAGTCGTTGTCCCATGGTCCTCATTTGCATTTAAAATTAAAATAAAATCAACTCACCTATTATCTCAGTCTCGGATTTCTTGACACATTTTCAATAGGATACTAAAAAGTCGTTGTCCCATGGTCCTCATTTGCATTTAAAATTAAAATAAAATCAACTCACCTATTATCTCGAGTCTCAGATTTCTTGACTCATTTTCAATAGGATACTAAAAAGTCGTTGTCCCATTTCTGGACTCTTGTTTTCTTTGATTTTTTCAATGAAATATTATTAAAAATTTATAAAAATATATTTAATTAAATATTTGATTAGGTTTACTTTGTCTGTTGTTTTTGTTTTTATCAATGAATTAAAAAATCTATTTAATTAAGTATTATTGTAATGCTGAAGATACTAAATAGCAATGAGTTAGCATTGACTTTTATCTTAGTTTTGTGTTGATTTAAAAAATTTATATCAATTTAAATGTTCAACATAACAATTAAAAAAAATTATTTTTTTTAAAAACAAAAATAATATTTTTTTAACTTTTCATTGGTCAATAACTTGATAGTGTTATTGCAGCCTTCAGGTATTTCGAAACCTTAAATTAATGAGAAAAGACAAGACCACAAAAAAACTAATATAATGTAATGCAATATAATATAATATTGTATTATAATATATGTTAAAATCTAATATTGTATTGTTTTTTCAAATGAGGTAAAAATTTAAATTTTAAATGTCAACTTTTTTACACTTATTAAAATTTTAATAATTTTACATTTCTTAATATTTTTTTAATTTCAATAATTTTACATTTATTAATATTTTTTTAATCTTTCAATTTCAATAATTTTACATTTATTAACATTTTTTAATCTTTTAGTATAATTTTATAGAAATTTGTATGTAATAACTTTTAAACTTTTAAGTCATATTTTAAAATATAAGAAACATTGAGATGTTTTTACTTTTTTAATTATTATAAAAATCATGGGAACATTCTTTTCGAATGATTAAGGAAATGTCTGAATATTATTTATATAAGCTGTGCAGAAACTAACAAGTAAAGTTTTCAGAGGCAGTACATGCAGCGTGCTGCCTTTGTTTGATTAGGTGTACTTCCTTTTAATTTAGCTTCCTTAGATTTGATCATTTTCAATGATATATTAAAAAAATATTTAACTAAAAGGTGAAGGACAAAAATTACACTTGTATTGAACATTGTTTATAATAAATATTGCGAATCTTTTTAGGTTTTAGAATTAAAAAAAATAAATTATTGATTAAAAATAATATTAAGGGAAATTTCCTTGGGTTTTAGGTTTTAGAATTAAAAAAAAAATAATTGATTAACTTTTTTTTAATTTTAGAAGATTTTATAAGAAGGATTAATTTTACAAAACTTAAAAATATTTAAAATTTTGTAGATTCATAGTAAATTTTTTAAATAATAATGGAGTGGGTTAATTAGTGAGTAATCTTTTTTTTAGAGTTATTTTTCTGGTAGGTTTTTCAGTCAATCTAGAATTCTGATTTATTTTTTGATCATCTTGATTGATTTAAAATAGGACAAAACTCTTAATATAAAATTTTGAAAAACATAAAACTTTGATCCATGAGAAAGTCAAACTACCCCTAAAAATCTGATCAGATTCAATCCATTTTTTTTACTACCTACTCCAATAACAATAATTCAATCATTTTACAAAATAATAACTGCTTATGACTAATATTACTTTCCAAAAACATTACACTTGAATCATTAAACGTTAACACAATGTAATCAAGGTTTTAAATAGCTTTGTTAACTTGTATGAAAGACTAGTGCACGGCTTAAAAAACAACACGGAACAAAGTCAACTTAGATAACAAAGCTTGTGGGGATAATTCCAAATGACCAGAAGAGTATTAAAGTTCTGCACACGCGTCGTGTGTCGATTTTTCTGAAGCAAGTTCTCGGAGATATCGAGTTATGGCAAATATGGCTATTAAAGACAATTTTTTTGGATCTTAGAGTTATGGCAAATATCATAGTTGTGTTTTCAATGGGGGAAACAATTTTTTTTTGGATATATTCTTTCTTCAAAATACTACATTCTTGAACTTCACTTCCACACAAAATAACAAAAATGTCAAAAAAAATATATGACAAGTTAAAATATGAAAAATAACAAAAAAAAAAATTCATATAATTTTTTTTAATTTTAATTTTATAATTCCTATCATTCTTTTTCTTTTCATGTAAATTTTTATATTATTGCAATACTTTTAAAATTTTTCTTTTTAACTATAATTTTATTTCATAAAGTTTTTGAACCAAAAAAAATGTTTTAACCTCATGATAGTTCTGGACAAAAGCACACTATGATTAGTTGGTCGAGTATAATGTTAGTCAATGGTAGCTCTCATATATATATATATATATGAGCTACCATTGACTAAGGTATATATATATATATATATATATACCTTGGGCATCCGAATAAGATAATTTGGAGTTTTTGAACCCAAAAAAATGTTTTAACCTCATGATAGTTCTGAACAAAAGCACTATGATTCGTTCGTCGACTATAATGTTACCATTCGGTATGATTAGTTGGTCGAGTATAATGTTAGTCTATGGTAGTTGGTTTATATATATATATATATATATATATATATATATATTATTCGGATGGCCAAGGTATACCAAATTATCTTATTCGGATGGTCAACGTATATATATATATATATATAGAGAGAGAGGTCATCCTAATAAGATAATTAAATTGGATGCTATGTCTAAGCTTGTTAATTATGTTATTTTAAATCCTAAAAAGGATAATTATTTTTGTGGCCATCCTAATAAGATAATTAATTTGGATCCTATGCCTCACGCTTGCTAATTATGTTATTTTAAATCCTAAAAAAGATACTTATTTTTGTGTTGTCCTCATTTGCATTTAAAAAATAAAATAAAATCAACTCACCTACTATCTCGAGTCTCGGATTTCTTGACTCATTTTCAATAGGATACTAAAAAGTCGTTGTCCCATTTCTGGACTCTTGTTTTCTTTGATTTTTTAGATGAAATATTATAAAAATATATTTAATTAAGTATTTGATTAGGTTTACTTCCCTTTCCGGCTTCTGTCTTCTTTGCTTTTTTTAATGATATATTAAACTAGCACAGTCACTCAAAATCGTGGCTGATTAACGCCGAAAGGTCTCGAAAAAAAACAAAACCACAATTTTTCTATTAAAATGATAAAGGTTGGTTTTGATTTAAATCCATGATTTCATTCAAAAGCTCGAACAGTTGGCTGAAAATTTCAAGAAGAGAAACAGGTAATGTAATGTACTGTATTGTAGATCAAATATATGAGAAATATATTAGTAGCTGAAAGCATCTAAACAAGGTTAGAGAAGTCAAATAATATGCGCAATTAATGCTACTCGCAGAATTATCAGTGTTTTGAATGGTGTTCGTTGTAAGAAATTTAAGGCCTATGGGCTACAGCATTACCATGCATCGTCTTCAAATTTCCATTTGGGTTGAGCAAAGCCTGCCACTGCTCAGACTGATGCTAGGGAAAACACGGGACAGCTAAGGAAATCGGCGGTAGAGAATGGGCGGACTGCTTAAATCTGTGGCGAAAATGAAAATCAAACGCACAGGTAGTTAGAAAATCAAACGCACAGGAAATCAAACGCACAGGTAGCTAGAAAATCAAACGCACATGTAGTTAGAAAATCAAACGCTTGGACAGAGGAAATCTAAATAGTAATATGAAAGGTTAATCATTTAAACGTGGCAATCATATAGTGATGCAGTAATTTTTTAATATGATTAGGTAAATGTTAAAAAGTAAACAGGTTAACGGATGCATTCAGAAATACAAGGAAGTTATGAAAAATAAATCACATTCATTGATCTGGGAGGACGACTAAGAATATGCCAGCATCTTCAATTGTTAACCATCAGATTGGAATTTTAGATTAAAAGGTGATTAATTGTGCTCATTGTTAATAGGTATAAGCCTTTCAGCGTAAAAATCTATTTAATTAATTATTATTTGGTTAGGTGTACTTCGCTTTCCTGAGTCTCAGCTTTCTTTAACTGTTTTAAAAAACAAAGTCAACTTAGATAACAAAGCTTGCGGGGATAATTCCAAATGACCAGAAGAATATTAAAGTTCTGCACACGCGTCGTGTGTCGATTTCTCTGAGGCAAGTTCTCGGAGATATCTGTGAGTTATGGCAAATATGGCTATGAAGCAAGTTCTCGGAGATATCTGAGAGTTATGGCAAATATGGCTATTAAAGACGATACAACCCGAAATTTACTGAGAAATATGTAGCCAATGGGATCCGATCCCATTACAGACATCGGTTATTAGCTGGACTGATGGCCGAAGCTGCCCATTTTCCATTTCTGATGGCCATGATGATTGTAGTTGGTCTGGCAGCCGACGATCCCCAGTCTGCACTGTTGGGCAAAGGGTGCAGCGATGAAGCAACCTATTCATATGTTAATGCCAGAGCGTTTCACGAAAATCAGGATGCTGTTTTTGCATCCTTCCGCTCAAATCTCTCCTCAAACGGCTTCGCTACCTCAATGCAAAATAAATTTGGCAAAACGGATCCTGTTCATGGTCTTGCAGCGTGTCGGAAGTACTTAAGCGCCAACGAGTGCTTAGATTGCGTCACGGCTGCGGAGACCCTAGTAAAGGAAAACTGCCCCCGCTCTAATGGTGGTCGGATTCATATGGACGGTTGTTTCCTCCGCTATGAGAATACTAGTTTTTATGGTCAGGATGTAGACCCTGGGGTTTCCGCTTATTGTGCCTCCACAAACGACAGCGATCCACAGACCTTCTATCAGAGAGCCACTAACTTATCCAGCCAGCTCATAGCCAACGCTTCTTCAAATAACAGTTATGCGACTGGCTCCATTGATGGCTCCTTATATGGTCTCGCTCAGTGTTGGCCCTCCCTTACCAATAGTAGCTGCCAAGAATGCCTGACAGGCGCTCAGAATCGGTTACTCACCTGTACTCCCATGCGTGATGGTCGCGGTCTCGAGGCGGGCTGTTTTATGCGCTACTCTACTTACTCGTTTTTCACACATAACCGGACATCCCGTATGAGTTTTCTAGATTTGCTGCAACCATTTGCTGTTTGATTCTCATACAACATGTATGTTGATTGCTTTGTTTTTGTTTTAAACTCAGCATCGCCTAATTCTACACCGTCGTCGGGGAAATCGTCATCGAAACTAGTGCCTATATTGTTAGGAAGCACTTGCGGAGCAGCTCTGGTTGCGGCGATCTGCTTGATGCTCTTCCGTCGACGTATTAGGCATCGAAAGAACTATGATACAACAGGTGATTATATATCCTCGCATTATAGCTGTTTCCCTGCTAAATTCTTCTGAGTTCTTTAACAGTTAACTTGGTCGTACTCGACGGTTGTGATAAAATTGTTTTATGATGCTCCGTGCAGAAGAGAATTTAGCTGCGAGGGGAAATTTCGAGCATTTTCAGTATGATTACGAGGTTCTGAGAGAAGCGACTGGGAACTTTGACAGAAACAGTATGCTCGGGAGAGGAGGATTCGGTGATGTTTACAAGGTATAATATCAAAAGTGCATTTGATGGTTTTGTCCAAATGTAAGCAAAGTTTTCAGACTAATTCTAATGATTTAATCGATGAGCAGGGAAGACTTCCGGATGGGACTTATGTCGCGGTTAAGAAACTAAATCAAAGGCAGACTACTCAAGCTGAGGCGGAGTTTTTGAAAGAAGTGAAGTTCCTCGGCAGCGTCAGTCACCGTAATCTTGTTCGCTTACTCGGATATTGCACGCGAGGGCATGAACGCTTGCTGGTATTCGAGTTCATGTCAAATAACGGTCTTCACAAGCATTTGTTTGGTAGGTTGCTGTCATAAATCCTGTGTGTTTTTCCGCGATTCAATTTGTTTTTAAAAATTATATGTATTCTTTCAACTATTTGTGTCTAGGCTTTCAAACATTTTTATTGGAGATCCACAGGAGAGATACGAAACGTTTTGAGTTGGGAAAATCGTTTAAAGATTATAGTGGGCACAGCAAGAGGACTTGAATATTTACACGAGGGTTCCAACGATCGCATTATACACAGAGATATCAAATGTGAAAATATACTTCTAGATGACAGATTTCATCCTAAAATAGCAGATTTCGGATTGGCTAGATTCTTTCCAGACGGTGAAACCCATGTTTCTACCAGAGTGGGAGGAACAATGTAAGCTGTGCAATTCATTTATTGATTTATTATCATCACAAGTTGTGCAATTCAGTTATTTCTTGTTCTTAGAAGATCTTCTCAACTGTCAAATCCAAGTATTTATTTATAGCTTCCACGTATTTTTCATGACGCAGAGGATACACTGCGCCTGAGTATGCCGTCCATGGGCAATTAACGGAAAAAGCTGACGTTTATAGTTATGGGATCGTGGTTCTTGAGATCGTGAGTGGGAGAAAGTCTGTGAATGCAAGATTGGATGCCTCTATGCAGCTTCTTTTGGCATGGGTACGTCTCTAGTTTATTAGATGATTATGATAAGAAGCTCATTCACAATCACGGAATTCAAACATATGTTTTAATGATTTTGCTAATGGTGCAGGCTTGGAACCAATTCCAGCAAGATCAAGTTTTGGATATTGTTGACTCCTCATTAGAGGGGCAGTACCCCAGAGAGCAGGTGTTAAGAGTGATCAGAATTGCACTTCTTTGCACTCAAGGCTCATGGGCGCTGCGGCCAGCGATGTCAGAGGTTGTGTCGATGTTAACCAACAATTCAGAGATTACCGTTCAGCCCACACAACCGGCTTTCATTGATGACGGTGCAGGAAGACCTACGGATCTCGCTCCGACATCCGCCTCTGTAAGCTCACGTTCTACATCGCACGGATCTATCACAGTGTCTTTATTTCCTCGTTAATCTAATCAACTAGCGTTAGTAAACGCAAGTTTTGACTTCTAGAAAACCCAAGCATACCCATATATACTTACTAGTGAGAAGTCTGAGTATGATATGCGATATGCATGGAATCTGAGAAATGTAAGCAAAGTTCTTCACTTTCCATTCCATTCATATTAATCAATTTCTATAAGGGGAAACTCATGTTCCTATTTTGGTTTATATTCTCTTTGTGTCAACAACGAGTTTTCCTTATTCAAAGTGTTGTATGGAGGATTATTGGTTTGTATGGAATGCTACTAATTTCGAATTTTTTCATGGTTAATGTTATCCCAATTTCGATCAAAATATCAAACAAAGCACAAAAAGTATAAAGTATATAGGGGAGAGGGTGACCTAAAGCAAGAAAGTATCAGATCGGTTTAATATGAAATTATTAGGGTGACCTAAATCTTTTTCATTTTCACTTAATTTTATATGATTGTTATGGTGGCAACGAGTTTCTAAAGTGGGGAAAGATTGTTAATGGGTGGCTTTAACTTATTTGGGTTCAAATCCTGAAACATATATACATGTAGAATATTTTAGAGTTTATTATAAACTACTCATTAGAGTTTATTGAGGGTCTAGCAATTAATGACAATTCATTTTATTTTGGTGCGGATTCATTTTAAGTCTTTGATGTTTTACATACTAGCACAGCCACTCAAAACCGTGGCTGATTAACGCCGAAAGGCCTCGAAAAAAAACACAACCACAATTTTTCTATTAAAATGATAAAGGTTGGTTTTGATTTAAATCCATGATTTCATTCAAAAGCTCGAACAGTTGGCTGAAAATTTCAAGAAGAGAAACAGGTAATGTAATGTATTGTATTGTAGATCAAATATATGAGAAATATATTAGTAGCTGAAAGCATCTAAACAAGGTTAGAGAAGTCAAATAATATGCGCAATTAATGCTACTCGCAGAATTATCAGAGTTTTGAATGGTGTTCGTTGTAAGAAATTTAAGGCCTATGGGCTACAACATTACCATGTTTTACCATGCATCGTCTTCAAATTTCCATTTGGGTTGAGCAACGCCTGCCACTGATTAGACTGATGCTAGGGAGTCTAAACCCACGCGATTTAATTGTAGAAAACACGGGACAGCTAAGGAAATCAGTGGTAGAGAATGGACGGACTACTTAAATCCGTGGCAAAAATGAAAATCAAACGCACAGGTAGTTAGAAAATCAAACGCACAAGAAATCAAACGCACAAGTAGCTAGAAAATCAAACGCACAGGTAGCTAGAAAATCAAACGCTTGGACAGAGGAAATCTAAATAGTAATATGAAAGGTTAATCATTTAAATGTGGCAATCATATAGTGTTGCAGTAATTTTTTAATATGATTAGGTAAATGTTAAAAAGTAAACAGGTTAACGGATGCATTCAGAAATACAAGGAAGTTATGAAAAATAAATCACATTCATTGATCTGGGAGGACGACTAAGAATATGCCAGCATCTTCAATTGTTAACCATCAGATTGGAATTTAAGATTAAAAGGTGATTAATTGTGCTCATTGTCAATAGGTATACGCCTTTCGGCGTAATTATTAGTTGAAAAATAAGCAATACATGTAGAACATTTTAGAGTTTATTATAAACTACTTATTAGAGTTTATTGAGGGTCTAGCAAACAATGGTAATTCATTTTATTTTGGTGACGATTCATTTTAAATCTTTGATGTTTTACATATTATTAGTTGAAAAATAAGCAAAGAGGGACAAAGGGATATGCTAGACTCCTAACCTCCTTAATCCTCTAAGTAGATAGATTACTATGTATTGCTATGTATGGAGATCATCATTGTTTAAGAAGGTCTATGTAGTAGTATGAACACAAGTATTGTCAGAAGGCTTACTTGAAGGTTCCACCTAGTAGAAAGTTCCTTCTCTAGAATGTTCTTATAGGATAGAAAACACTATATAAAGATACAAAATCATTGTAAAACGTGTCTAGGGAAATCATTTGTAATTTGAGATTTTCTCTATTGGAGGTTGCCCCTTCGAAGAGACAAGTGAACATCACTTCCATATAAATAAATATATAATATGTTTCTCATATTGTCTACTATTCACGCAATAGTATTTCTTTTTGTGATATATCTGAGTAGTACATACGATTTATACTCTGAATATATCTATTGGCACACCATAAGTGGTATCACAGCTCTTTCCTGGAACCATTTTTAGAGCAATTTGTTTTCCAGGCTAGAGATGTGTTCTGACATGATCCGTAATTTGATCTTTTAAAGACTATGGTTAAGCTTATGCATGAGTTATTTTACCGTTTAGGAATTAAGAGAAGAAGCTTAATGAAAGAATGTTGAATCCATATAAGAAGTAAAAATAGCAAACCATAACGCCAAGATTGATAACGGAGTTCGGAACAAGTTTGCCTATGTCTCTGGGCCTTTGTCTAAGTGGGGAAGGATTGTTATTAATCTTCAATTCTTTAAGAATACAAAATAAAGGCTTACATAATAGCTCCTGAAACCACCTGTCAGATCTACAACTTCTAGACAGAAACGGACATCACCATTGGCTAGAATAGGAAATTCTGAGACTGTTGAGTATAAAGTCGGCTATGTTCGGCTCGACATCTTGGAATCTGGGGGCACTTTTATGTTCGACTACTCTAATGAAAAAACAGAAGCCATATTCAGACTCCTCTCGAAATTCTGCAACTTTTGTTTATAAAGTCAACCTTCTTCTGAACAGTCCCTCGATACCTCCCCTCGGCACTAATCCCAATGTTGCACCTTGTTAGATCCATACAGTCTCGAACCGCATGCCAGAAAACTATTTTTTCTCGATTTCCATGCCCGGCTAAATAAGCCAAACCACGCCAAATTTAGCGACAGTTAGCCAGATTTAGCAAGATTCTAGCAAATTTGGAGGATCTCCGCCAAATTTGGTGGTAATTGCCATATTTGGTGGAACCGCCAGATTTGGCCTTCCAGAAGGTGCCATGTGGTGCCTCCTCATTGGGCCACGTGTCACCTCACCATTGGCCCGAGCCACGTCACCCTACACAGTCAGTTGCCACATGTCATCCATACGACCATCTCATCATGCCCAGTATATGCCATGTGTCATTCATATAGTGCCACATCAGCATCTGTAGAGTGCCACATCATCGTCTGTACAATGCCACATCATCACTTGTACTGCCACGTCACCCTGCCACATCAACATCTATATTTCCATGTCACCCTACCACGTCAGCATCCATACTGCCACATGTCACCCTGCCATGTCACCATCTATATTGCCACATCAGCATCCGTACACTACCACGTGTCACTTCCGTACAATGCCATGTGTCACTTTTTACTGGTCCACATCACGCTTGAAAATGACAAAAATGAGTGACACATGTTACCTCCTAGTGCTGCCACATGTCATGCTGACGTTAGCATGTCGTATTGTTGAGATCATCTGTCATACTACTAACATCATCTGTTGAGTTTGACCTGTTGACCTTGACTTTTTTGTCAGTTTGACCTGAACTTCAGATGGCCATAACTTTGGCATACTATGTACATTTTAGGAAAACAATATATGGTCGAAATCGACACGACAAGCCCTACGTAATGGCACTGGTTTCATCCAATTCTAAGAACACTGTTTTTTAGGCCCTTCTAAATTCATTTGGATCATGACATTTATAGATAACATAGAGATATGTCATCAAGAGGGTAAAACTATGGTGGGGGAAGCATACATGCAAGAACTACAAGAGACTTCACATGGTTGGAAATCCTTATAACCCCTATTGGTACACCTTGGAGTAGTACCGCATCAAATAAAACATGTATACAAAAGTCACTTCCATGTACTCTCGAGTATATTGGAAGTCTTGTATGTGTGTTGAAACCATCCTAAGACCAACGACTGTACTACTGGACTGTGATTATGGAACCAAGAAGAACACTCGAGAAGATTACCCTTGCGTACCTAGGTAATTCGGTGGTATGACTAAGGCTAAGGTAAAACCTTCTTAGTTAGAGCCCTCAGATATTGAGTCGAGTACTATTTTTTTTATCCCACAAGTATATCAGAGAGTTATAGCATGAGGAATTCCTTTTTTCTTAAGATCCTTGCAACCCTAATTCTTGTTGTCAGTCCATAAAACTTTTGAAACAAGGGGCTCTATTGAAATTTTGATCACTGGAAACCATGCTTCCTTCTTCCGGTTTGCGAAATTCCTACATAATCTCCAATATTAAGAATTTGAGCATTCTCTCAATGCAATATTTCTCAGTTCAGAGTATAACTCCACAGAAGTAAAAAAGAAGAAAGAAAATAAAGTATAAAGTGGTCCCAACAACACCCTTATTTGGTACCTATCTCAATAGAATCCTAGTGTCACACTGATCATAGTGGTACCCCCTCTTCCATAATCCTATTTTTATGTGGACCCACTCACCCCATTATTGACTGCATACCTCAACAACTCCAGAAAGTCGCATTGATCACATCCCTACAACTCTCATGTAAATATTTTTGTGTGGACCCACTAGCCCCACTCTCCCATCCGCTTGTCTTCTTTTGCACCCCCTCTAGATGGCCACTTGAAACCAAGAACTTGAAAGGATAACCTCTCCACATTTCTTAAGAAATTCATGGCCACCAACTACTTGGAGTATCCCTTACACCAAGAAGGAGTTGAATCATCTCACTCCGCGGGGCTTCACTCTCGCAACCTTGTTCATGGTTTGAGTCTTTCTAAAGTGGATGTGAATAAATTTGATGGTTTAGACCACACTAACTCGGTCGCTCAAATGGAACACTATTTTTTACTACATGGCATCACCAATGAATTAATGAATCTTTGTTTTGGGGTATGTGCAGGATAATGATGGTCTCTCATGACGCGTTAGTGGCAATGAAAACATGGAAAAACAATAACTTGTTAACTTGGAGGGATTATTCAAGGTATTTTTACAATGAATTTGAATATGGTGTAATAAGACGAAACATAGAAAATTGAATTAGCTTTCCAAATATACAAGTTTTATTCATAGAAATTGTGAATAACTATGTGGAATTTTTAGTGCAAGTGTTGAGTACCTTAACGATGGAATTTCATTCCAAAAACTATAATTGTAAAGAACCCATTTTTCTAGTGTAGTGTAGTTTTTGGAAATTTCTAATATTAATTTTATATATTTTTTAAATTATGAAAGTCAATATATCCTTGAAATTACAATACCTTTTTTTTTGTGTAGGCTAAGAGGGTCTTAACATGATCAAT
>ML785157.1:283050-314246 GCA_009831015.1 Picea engelmannii
AACATATAACATATTTTATAAATGGTGAATCCTACAAAACGTTATAGTAGAAATAAGAGAGGTATGTATTCTAGGATTTTGATATATGCGAAGACAAAAATAGATTAAAAATAGTAAACAATATTAATTTAAAAAAAAAAACTATATATTTGGAATTTGCATAGCCGACTCTATCTATGTCTATGGTTTCATCGACAACTGAATTGTGTAGTCTATAGAAAAATAATGTAAAAAACAGAGATATAAAGGGGTATTCACAAAAATTGAGGTTTTTATCCATTTCCAGACCGAACCGCTAGTTTTGTCATTTTGAAATTAAATCTAAGGCAACCAAGTGAGCATACACATTTGCTAAAGTTTTGAATCCTACCCAAAGAAAATTGAATTCAAAAGAATGCGCACACATTCTTTATAGCACACACATGCTCTAGGAACACACACATGTTCCTAATATCGTGCATGTGCTATAGGAAAACACACACGTTTCTAATAGCTCACACGCGCTATAGGAACGTGCATGCATTCCTAAGAGCATGTACACACTCTTATAACCTATTTCTTATTTGTCATCCCTCCCTCACTCTCTCTCTCTCTCCCCCCTACATCTACTCCTCTCTCCCCCACACTTTGAATCACCCTCCCTCTCTCTTCCACACTCTTCCCCTTTCTCTCTTTATCTCTGTCTATCCCCCCTTCCTCTTACTCTACCTCTCAACCCCNTCTCTCTCTCTCTCTCTCTCTCTCTCACACTCATATACATTGTAATACATAGACATCTCAAGGAATGGAAAGATCTAGGCCCAGAACTTTCCTTGCCATGCCTCACACTATCACTCTCTCTCTCTCTCTCTCTCTCTCTCTTCTCCTTTGTCTCTCCCTCCCCTATAACCTCCCCTCTCTCTTCCACCTCTCTCCCACCCTTTCTCTCTCTCCTTGTTGTTAGTATCACTCTCTCTCTCTGCCCCTATTTCTCTCTCTATCCCCCTCTCTATCCCCCCCTTTCCTCTAACTATCACTCTCTCTACCCCCCTCTCTGTCTCCCTCTCCCACCCTCTCACGCTCTCTCTCTACCCCTCTTATTTGTCTTTCTCTCTCCCTTTCTCACAATCTCTCTCACTCTCTCTCTCCCCCCTCTTCCCTCTCCCTCTCATGTTAGGAAAGAAATATCCAAATAGCATAAAAACATCATAATAAGTACTCCACACCTTGAAAAAGAGAGAATTTAAAATAATAATCCTCTTCGAGGGGGAAACCTACTTTTACACCACATAAATTCACCGATACAAGATGATTCCAAATGAAAAGGTCTCCTTGGTATATATAGGAGAATATGAGGTACAATTACAACTAATGGACCCAAGCCAACATAAATAAAATAACAATACTAATGTAATATGCCCCAATTAAGGGGTAATGTGCCACTATTCAAAGCTTAACATGCCCCTACCCTTCAAACAATTGTTGTTTGGAACACTTGATTAATTATGGATGCTTCTATATAAAAGACTCATCTTCCCAAGTGGAATATTCAGTAGGTAATTTCTTCCACTTAATGAGATACTCTGAAATTGATCTATTCCTCAACTGGAGAATTCTTGTGTCAGTGATAGCTTCAGGATCCAATATGATTTTTCCTTCCTCGAAAAGTTATGGAAATATTGTTTGAACTCAGATCTTGTCAGCTATAACCTTCTTTAAGCATGAAACATGGAAAAATGGGTGTACTCGGAAAGATGGATGAAACTCCAATTTGTATGCCATAATACAAATCTTTTGCAACACCTTATAAGTGCCATAGTACTTTGGTGATAATTTATTATCCTTCTTATCTTTCCTGAGGGACATATGTTTGTATGGTTGTAGTCTGAAAAATACCCAATCCCCTACTTCAAAACTTCCTTCACTATGATTTTGATATGCTTCTTGTTTCATGCGATTCTGTGTCATGGTTAGGTTGTCCTTTAAGTGTTGGAGAATTTGTTGTTGACGCTCGATGTGATATTCCATTGCTTTAACCTTAGATTTTTCTTTTAGAGAAGAAGTGATGGACAGTGGGTGATATCGATAGAGCACCATTGGTGTAATTTTTTTTGCAGTATGAAAGGAAGTGTTATACCACCATTATGCCAAGGGTAACCACTTGAACCATTGTGTTTTTTTTATCATAGACAAAGAAAAGAAGGTAGCCTTCTAGACATTTTTTCACTATCTCAGTTTGTCCATCAGATTGAGGATGATAAGATGAGCTATGAGCCAATTGAGTACCCAAACAAGAAAATAATTATGTCCAAAAATGTCCAGTGAAGATGGGATCTCTGTCACTTACAATAATCTTTGGGATAACATGTAGATTTTTAATCGTCTCCATGAATGCGGTGGAAATTGTACTGGCTTTGAAAGGATGAGAGAGTGAACAAAAGTGTGTGTACTTGGTCAATATATCAAGAATCACCATGATGGCACTTTTTCCTTCAGACTTCGGTAACCCTGTGATGAAATCAATGGAAACCTCCTCCCAACGCTAAATTGCGATGGATAATGGTTGTAAAAGACCCGGGGTCTTAATTGTTTCCACCTTATTTTGTTGGAAAACCAAAAATTATGCAACAAATCTTTGGACATTAGTTTTAAGGCCATCCCAAAAAAAATCCTTCTTGACCCTCCGATAGGTTTTCAAAAATTCTGAGTGCCCTCCTACTGGAGAGGTGTGCAATTCCAAGAGTACCTTTTGTTTGAGTTGGGAGTTCTTACATAAATATAAGTGATCTTTGTACCATAGTGAATCATTTTTCCATGTAAATGTATCTGATGCACTGGAATCCTGCTACAACCTTTGAATGCGAGTCCACACTTTTTCTTCATTCTTCTATTCATCCCTTGCTTATGTTATGCAATCAGGTTGGATGATTGACATAGCACAAATTAAGGCCTCAAAATATTCATCCTTTCTTCAGAGTGCAAGAGTACACCCTTAAGAAAGAACAACACCTACACACCCTATCCTCTTTATCGAATTCTTGAAGAGGGACAGATAATGAGAATTCCTAATGTCTTTTCCTTTCTTTTGGGATTGATTCACTTTGCCATATATATATATATATATATATATATATATATATATATATATATATATATATATATATAAACCAAAAAGATTTGAAAACCTCCCCATCTCTTCTTGGATAAAATCCTCTTGGTTTCTTTGCGACAACTTTTTTCTTTCCTTTTTTGTAGATGATTTCAAAATCATAACCCAACATCTTTGTCACCGATTTTTGTTGTTCTTTTGAATATATTCTTTATTCCAAGAAGTATTTAAGACTGTCATGATCTGTTTTGACCTTGAAGTGCCTACCTATTAGGTAGGGGTGCCATTTCTTCAATGCATGTAGTATTTCCATAATTTCATTCTCATAAATGGGTTTGTGTATGTCCTTTCCCTTGAGTGGTCGAATTTCACAAGCAAGGGGCCTTCCTTCTTACATTAGAATAACACCAATGCCATTTAAGTTGGTGTGGTCAATACATGAGCTTTGCACATCGCCTCTTTAAGGTATTCAAAAGCTTGAGTTTCCTCTGGAGTCCATGAAAATGTATCCTTCTTAGTTAATTTCATTAAAGGTGTTGATATTCTTACATAGTTCTGAACAAACTTGTTGTAGTAACCTGTCAAACCCAAAAATCCTCTAAGATTCTTCAATGTTTTGGGAATCGGCCATTCCATCATGGCCTTAATATTGTTAGGGTCTCCCTTGACATCTTCATGAGATACAATATGACCAAAATACTCTACCTCCTTCACCCCAAAGAAAAATTTGGATGGTTTGGCATATAGTTGTTTCTCCTTTAATACTTGTAGCACCCTGTCAACATGTCAAACACGATCCTCCAAAGACTTTCTATAGATTAGTATATCATCAAAAAATACTAACACAAATTTTCGAAGGAAGGGCTTGAAAATGGAATTCATCAACCCTTGAAATGTGGAAGGTGTGCATTCATAAGGCCAAAAGGAATGACCAAAAATTCTGTAACGCCCCATATTTTGGCTTTAGGTAGTTAGAACTTTGATTTTTCTAATCTTAGTAATTCATTGCTTAAACAACTATTTGGGCTCAACAATGTTGATATAGACATGTGACAAGTGTACATATTGACCTATTTATGTGTTGCCTACTATTATTTTCATTGTTATATTCTCATGATGATGATAACTCTTTGATTTGTTTAAACATGCAAATTAAGATATGGAATTTAGGTACATGGATATCGACTCAAAGTTATGTTGTGAATGCATAACAGAGGCAAGCCATGATAAAAATAAACATAGATTTCTTAATTGAAGGCCAATACAGATATAGATTCTTATATGAAATTATGATGTATATACATAGATATGAGTTATTGGTGAACTAACCTACAGGTTGATGAGCTATGTGATAGCCAAATGACTACAATGATGAGGTAACATGGATGTCGTAGACATCAAGAATATAATGTATGTTATAAGTTGTACTTATGATTTAATTTATGGTTTCAAATATTGCTATGATTTGTGGTAAATGTGGTTTTGACAGGACACACGAATTTCCCATAGTGGTTGTTTGATGACGTGACTCTAAGAACAATAGTTGCACAATAGGGCTTGATGTAGGGTGTTTACCCTAGTTCTATAAGGAGGGGTGGAGGTATTTCCCACCATTCATCCTATGAAACCTAGAGTCGTGGGAGGGTTGTATGAAGTCATGCTCCCCTAGATGTGTGATGATGACTACTAGTTGTGTTGACCCTAGTTCTATGAGGAGGAGTGGAGGTATTTACCACCATTTATCCTCTGAAACCTAGAGTCATGGGAGGGTTGTGTGAAGCCACGCTCCCCTAGACGTGTGATGATGATTACTAGTTGCCTGTTGGGGAAGCTTGGTTGAGATGTATGACACTTCTTCTTATGGGTTCTATCTAGAGTTAGGTCAATGTAGTTGACGCTCCAGCTTAGTCCAATAGAGGAAAGGATAGGATGGAAGATGGAAGTAGGTTAGGAACGAAGGATGCTTTGATTTTAGTTGAGAATATTGATTGGGGATTAGATATGCCACTATTGTTTACTCACTTAGTTCCTACCATGTTTAAAAACCTCTTTGATTTCCTATTGATATTTTAAGTATGACAATGAGTTATTGATGAATTGGTGTAATTTAGTTCGTTAAGATTATTAAATGATGCATTACTTGATATGGTGTCCTACATGTCTTGGTGATCATATAGGAACTATGCACTAGAGGCAATGAATGTTTATCGTTAGTACATACATGAGATATGTGTTCACTAGCTACGCACACATACCCTACCCATGTACACTAGTATAAGTAATTAATGTATTAATTATTAAAGTAAATTATTAACTATTTAATTGAATGTTTATTGAATATGTAAATTATATAGCATACAAAAGATCTAGAAGCATTAAATACCTTCTTGACTTTGATAGATGGTGGGTATGATGAATTAAATGAGCATGATGGGGTGTTATGTACATTTTGGGGAAAATTATCAAATAACATTTAGTAGCTAGCATGAGAAGAAAGACTTTTCATTTTATTTATTGTTGTTTAATGCAAGTCATTTATATTTAGTTTTATTTTAATATTTTCCCAAAATATCTAGATAAGGGAGGTTGATGGATAATAATGAGGGTGGTTGAGGAGACTCGGAGAAGGGTGTATGGAAACTTGATAAATAGGGAGGAGAAGTGGTGAGGAAGGGAGGATTGAGAGGTTTGAGCATGATGAGAGGTTGTGAAATATTTGGAAGATATATTTCTTATGATGGTTTTCTTTGAGCATTGTGCTTTGTTGTTCTTGAAGTCACAGGCACGGAGGGCCAAGAAACTGAAAGGTTTCTTGGAGCTAGGAACCCGGCTAGGCTCCTAGTTGGCAGGGAGTATTCTGTTGTTTCACTCTGGGAAAGCGAGAAAAGAATGCTTGGAAGCGCCCAGGACTACATTACAACCGATGAGCTTCGAGAAGCTAAGGTGGAGGTATTTTTCGGTGGTATTTGGTTATTGATATTTTGTATATACTTTTGTTTTAATTTCTAAATCATAGATTTAACATATTACTTATTTCATCATGTTATCTAGATTTAGAAAATGTAGAAGAATTGTGTAAATGAAAATCAATGAAATTATGATAAAACGAAGTTGTTATTGTGTATGTATTTAATAAATGATTAATTTATTAGCATCCTGTAGAGGGGATTTACATATGGTATCAGAGCCCGGTTTCAAAAGCTTAAACCCTGGCTTGACCACTCATAGCACTAAGATTTTGTCTTTTTTCATCTACAATCCAATTTGGGTTGTTACAAACTTGACATGAAGCAATATTGATCACGAAAGCAAGTTATTCTTTTGTCCAAACAAAATTGTATGAAGAAAATTATTGAAATCGTAACACAGGATACAGATTTGGAACTTGAATTTATATTCCTAGTTTTATAAAGCACAAAAAGTGACAAAGTCAACTCGAGGCAAGATAGAAGTCAATATGAGTCGTGACCTAACTATTTAACTACAATTCTCCCATGTAATGCATAGATAAATACAACAAATAGCCTTATGAGCATTCAACATTTTATTTTCCATTAGCTACAAAAATTTACAATCCATATACACCATGTTGTGCTCCTACAAGCTTTAGTTTTTATCTTGAACCCAAAGCTTTATAGTTCTATCATTTTCCAAAGCACCAGAAGCGATCTTATTGTCAATGGGACTACAAGAAACAAAGATAACAGTGTCTATATGGCCTTCCAACTTTTGAACCATGTTCTTTCCCTGAAGGTGATCCCATAGATACAATACAACATACAAATCAGGATCTGGCACAAACTAAGCACCAAGCGTCGGAAGGAGAGACCACGACGGACTTATTGCGCACAACAATCAGGGTTCTGGCACTCTCTCCAATGTAACTCTCTCCATTTTATTAGGGTTCTAGTGGATCCTCTGTCGCTTGTTCCACTGATACTGTGAATGAATGCATACGGGCATGTTGCCAAGCATGGAAAATCATGGAGTTAGTGGAAAATTCAAACCCTAAAGCTGTACTAGTGAATAAACAAGTGGACAAACTATTCCACGATTTGAAAGAATTGGGTAGCAGGTTTGACCTGCCTCCTCCCATTAACAACATCAAACTCGCAGCGGCCAAAATAATTATCCAGGGCCTCACGGAGGAAGGAAAGAAAATAGCAAATTATGGTTATGAATCCAAGAAATGGGAGAAATGATAGTGAATTTCCTCTGATCTCCGTCCTTCAAAGAAAAACTGGTCTGCCATGGTGAAATCGAATAATAACAAGAATCAAACCCTCTGATCTCCATCCTTCAAAGAAAAACTGGTATGCCATGATGAAATCAAATAATAACAAGAATCAAACCCTCGGAGACCTCGCTATTAGGCCGATACAAGAATGCCTAGGAATATTTCTCCCTAGGAATATTTCTACATGGCTTGGTGCAATGGCCCTGGTTATACCTGCCTCTAGGCCTTTTGGCAATCTCCAGCGTCATGATCATTGATCTGGAAGGCTCCGATCAAGATCCCACACCGACGGTCTCAAGATCCTCCTCCATCTTTAGCTCAGGGCGCTCATTCTTCACAGATGATGCTATCCTCTTCGTGATTACAAATCTATTCTTCCAAAATCATTTGAGGTTTCATACAGAGAATAAAAAAAATACTTGTTTGTGGATTAAAACCCACAAAAACTCAAAACCTGTGCTTCAAATAACATAATATGTGGTGTAATACAAAAGCTTAAAGACAAGAAACCAAGGAACGAGAAACCATGACCCAGTTTATATCAATATTGAATCAAGAAAACTGCGAACTGTGGACTTGAGACAATTTGGAATGGAAATGTGGGTGTGCATGGAAAATGTACTTCAAAAATGATTGGTCTCAGATTCGTGGTTATCTCAACAAGCTCTATATATTGAGAGAACCTCAGATTGAGATCAAAAAGAGGAAATTGAAGCTTCTTCTAGCCATTGATGCCCCAAGACATAGGGTATTGCAAACTACATGTAGCTTCTATATTTTTTATGCCATTATGAACCAAATCCATCTGATTTCATATCAACCCTTTCGACTCTTCCATATTTTCCAAACAAACGCTCAATCTCTGACTGTTGAGCCTCATACTCTTTGTTTCCATAGTACAACAACTTCATCGCTAACCCTCGCTCTGCACTGAACACCATTGTTCCTTTTTATGTTGAAACCCTAGAACAGTTCACTTGTTGGACTGTATGAGTGTATCTTGTACGACCACATGATGGCCTTGTTTTGAGAACTGTTGAGAGCTCGGACTGGCACAAACCACATTCGTGACATGGGGCACGTATTCTCTACTTCTGGGTAGCGTGTGGGACTTTCATTACCTCCAACAGTAGATGTAGATAACAGGGATAATTTTAACAAAACAATCCGTGGAAATTGTGGGGATAGTGTTGCAGCAGCGACCGCCGCCAGGTGATGAAGAGGAGTTCCAAATGGCTGAATGAATGGATCCGCGTGATTGACTGTAATGTATATCCCAACACAAAGAGGCCAGCCACTAGGCCCAAGTCATAATGTGGATGTGGATTAGACACCCATCGATGATTTCACTCGATCATAGGGAGTTATATATGTCGGCAGAAGGTCACCCTATGTCACTGACTCGTAGAAGCTTTCGATGAGTCATGATATCATTTGGGAAGGTGGATGTGGAGTTTGACTAATAGTGGTAGTAGTATAGGGATGGACGTTGGAACTGGTATTACCATTGATCAACAACCTTACATTCTTGTATGTTAGTTGTCCTTAAACAATACCCTTCATTAATGGGGAGTGGATAGAACAATGAGAAATGGCAAGGCTTAGATAGTGATTTCCCACTTAACACGATAATTCCACCGGCACCAAAGAGGATGGTTACCAATGCATATTCAGTTTCCTAGGTCTGATAACATATACAAATTAAATATAAAACTGTAATATAAAAGGCTTACAGTTGTCTTCTTTGGATTTCCCAAATTTCAATTGATCTATCCTTGAATGCAATACAGATTTTCAAAATCTAAACCTCACCTAATAAATTAGTACGAGTCATCCTTGATAAGGCCATCTTGTATACATGCCAACTATCCCATCACTTAGACTAGACCTGTCAAGAAGGATGTTGTCGAGTCATAAGCTTACGTCCCTCTGAAACTTCATAAAGTCGCGTGTAGCAAAAAAAAAAATGAATGGAGAAAGGTGGGGGAGTACCAAACTTGTCTCTAAATTAAATCCTTAATAATTAATTTGGTGCTTCCCTTACAAGCTGTCATTCTAAGCCTACGAATAGATTTAGGCATTGTTCTACCTACTCTCTTATATGATTAGCTATTCAACTATTGTGCAATGAAACACGTGCACTCTATTACTTAATGTGCACTCTATTTATTACTTAATGTGTACTCTAACATGAATATGTACCTAATCTATTGACAACCCAAGAAATTGTCTAATAAAAGCTTGAAGCTATTTATCTTGACCCTTCCTACTACTCCCATTAAGATTTAGACCTTTATCACATCGAATCCTAGCACATGTACATGTGCCTCAACAATTCTTATATCTTGACTTCTCTAAGAATATCCATGCTACACCCACCATCATACATTTTATAAAAAATAAATATATAATAAGAAAATAAGAAAAATGATTTTATTATAGCATTATCATATCTTTTACACTCATTTTGTTATTATCTTTGCCTCTAACTTTTGGTGGAATAAATTATAGTTAACTATTTACCCAATTTATATGATAATTTAATCATGAAGATAACAATGTATAGATACAACCATGAAATAAAGGCAATCTCATATTCATTTCATTTTATTTATTTATTTATTTATTGAATTTAAATTATTTATAAAACATTTTTTATTTTGAAATTGAAAAGCTCATTATATGAGCAATGCAAAGCATGGGTTTTATTGTATTTAGTAAATAAATTACTAATGTTGTTTGGCACTAATATTGACATATTTTTAATAATAAACAATGCACACACATATTGTTGTTAAAAAGGATAAGATGTTTAAAAATAGACAATGAACACATATTTAGTTATTGTTGTCCATATGTACGTGGACAATTATAAATTTGGAAATTCAATTAATTTATTTTATTTTAATTTATTTATTTTCATAGTAAGTTTTCTTTAAAAGTTATAAAAGCTTAGTGCATCATTTTCATGGAAACTACATGAGAAAGACGTTTTAAAATCTTAGAGGAATGGCAAATTATTAAGAGGAATTCAACAATTAGATAGTAAAGCTAAATTTGTTTGTAAAAAGAGAATTTTAAAATTAATAAATGATGAAAAAAAAATAAAAAAATATAATAATAATAATTAGAAAAATAAAAAAAATTGTTGACACACAAAACGTGGATGATGTATAGCTTAGTGGTCATCCTCCACTTAATGAGTAAGTGGGAGGCGAGGACTGAACCTAGTTTCAAGTGAAATCATAGTCATGCGTATGCATCCTAAGAGTGAAGGATGTATCATCATTGCAAGAGAGACAATGACAACTTGTGAGGTAAAAAGAGGGGGGCTTCATGGGGAGGTCAACGAATGTTATGGTCTCCATAATATTTATGATTATCAGAAACAACTAATGATGTGTTCTACTCTTAATTATTGTGTATTATATGTCTTGTGTGTGAGAATATCTAGATTAATTTTATGACCTTTCTGGTGATACTTATTCTCAGTAGAGGGAAGGTCATGTAGAAATTTACCATTGGCTAATAAAATATTACTTAGTTAATGGAAAAATTGTTGTGGTGTGCTATTGAAGGTTTTGATAGCTTAGGATTGAATCTTATGCACTTTGGTTGCTTTTATACTTAAGTGGGAGTGGGAAAGTCTTGAACCTAGAGAGGTTGTTGTGCCAAGTCTACCACAATAGCAATTATGGATTGTCTTTAATCATTTACCTAGGTTAGTGTGGTGATATGGTATATTGTAAGTGGGCCTATGTTGTGAACCTATAACTTGAGTTTAGAATGATAAGCAAAACATCATGATAATATGTTTATTTATATCATAATGCGTGATTAGGTATATTGACTAGTTCCTATCCGCCAATGTGATGTTAAGTCAAATTGTGTTTAATTGATGATTTTTACTTAATTGTACCAGAGTACTGGAGTTGAGGTATATATTATGAAGGATATATAACATTAATAGGAGGAGTCATAAGTACCTTAATAGATGTTGGTTGATGAAGAACATAAGTTAAAGATGATTCCCGTGTGGAAGATGTGCCCAAGCTATTGAATATGCTTGAATATTGAATATGAAGAGAGCACTCATGAAAGTGGTTGGTGTTCTTTGGAGAGAATGCTTCGTGAAGAGGGGGTGTCCCTTGATTTCAAAATAGATACTTATAGTAAGCCTATTCTTGATATGGAAATGTTCACTAGACCACATGTCAATATGGTGCTCTTTAGATATATGGACGTTTGTAATAGTGAATTCTAGATAGAAATCATGATTTTTCCCTAACTATGATGAAGAGAATCCCATAGTCCACATTTAACTTGGTTGAGATCTAATTCTAATGACTTAAGAGGAAAGTGAGATTGAGAACAATGACCTAAAAAAAAAAAAAACATATTCAGTGAGGACATCAAATAATAATCAATTAGCGGTATCTTAGTCAATGTCCCTAAGCATGGGAAATTATGTGATGGAATATGTATTGTATCACTCAAGATAGAGTGATAGTAAAGTCAATGATAATTGGTTATAATTTTTAAGATATTCTAGGTGGAATTATATTCTTGGCTTAATGAAATTATAATCGAACTCAATATAAGATTCACTTAACTAAAGAACCAATAATGAGATAAGATTCAAATTGGCTATCAAACTAGTATAGAACTTAGGAAGAATAAATCTATAAGAGAAGCATGTCCTTTCATTAATTTAATTACCAATGGTAATAAAATAGAGCCAAGACATAGTAAGGTGCCTACCAAATAGGCGTAGTTGTACTCAATATATTAATAGCCTCGACATGTTTTAATCAAGTCATGGTCCAATGGGACCAATATAACATAAGGTTTGCTATCAGGAAAGAAAAATAGAATTTGTGTCAGAAATTCTACTCATATTTTGAATGAGCATAACTTCGAGATGAAGTTTCTTGAAGGGTGGGTGTATGTAACGCCCCATATTTTGGCTTTAGGTAGTTGGAACTTTGATTTTTCTCATCTTAGTAATTCATTGCTTAAACAACTATTTGGGCTCAACAATGTTGATATAGACATGTGGCAAGTGTACATATTGACCTATTTATGTGTTGCATACTATTATTTTCATTGTTATATGCTCATGATGATGATAACTTTTTGAATTTTTTAAACATGCAAATTAAGATATGGAATTTAGGTACATGGATATTGACTCAAAGTTATGTTGTGAATGCATAATAGAGGCAAGCCATGATAAAAATGAACATACATTTCTTAATTGAACGCCAATGCAGATATGGATTCTTATATGAAATTATGATGTATATACATAGATATGAGTTATTGGTGAACTAACCTATAGGTTGATGAGCTATGTGATATCCAAATGACTACAATGATGAGGTAACATGGATGTCGTAGACATCAAGAAGATAGTGCATGTTATAAGTTGTACTTATGATTTAATTTATGGTTTCAAATATTGCTATGATCTGTGGTAAATGTGGTTTTGACAGGACACACGACTTTCCCATAGTGGTTGTTTGATGACGTGACTCTAAGAACAATAGTTGCACAATAGGGCTTGATGTAGGGTGTTGACCCTAGTTCTATAAGGAGGGGTGGAGGTATTTCCCACAATTTATCGTCTCAAACCTAGAGTCATGGGAGGGATGTGTGAAGTCACGCTCCCCTAGATGTGTGATGACAACTGCTAGTTGTGTTGACCCTAGTTCTATGAGGAGGGGTGGAGGTATTTCCCACCGTTTATCCTCCAAAACCTAGAGTCATGGGAGGGTTGTGTGAAGTCGTGCTCCCCTAGATATGTGATGACAACTGCTAGTTGTCTGTTGGGGAAGCTTGGTTGAGATGTATGACACTTTCGCTTACAGGTTCTCTAGAGTTAGGTCAATATAGTTGACGCTCCAGCTTAGTCCAATAGAGGAAAGGATAGGATGGAAGATGGAAGTAGGTTAGGAAGGAAGAATGCTTCAATGTTAGTTGAGAATATTAATTGGGGATTAGAGATGCCACTATTGTTTACTCACTTGGTTCCTACCATGTTTAAAACCCTCTTTTATTTCCTATTGATATTTTAAGTATGACAATGAGTTATTGATGAATTGGTGTAATTTAGTTTGTTAAGATTTTTAAATGATGCATTACTTGATCTGTTGTCCTACATGTCTTGGTGATCATATAGGAACTATGCACTAGAGGCAATGTGAGACGAACAAAGTTCCCTCACACAAGAATTATCCAAAATACTTGGAATATAACACAATAACCCATTTAGGAATAATGTATAAATGTATAAAATATGAATAGATGATATGATATACAATTGAGAATGAGGGCTCGTTTATATACCCATGTAGGGGTACCCTTAACCAATAGTCATGTCCTTTGTGAGATGTCCTTTCGTTATTAATAATTATTATTTATTAATTAATTATTATGTTATGAATATCTATTTATGTGTATATTTATGTTCATAACATTGCCTTCCCCTTAAAAATGCTTTGTCCTCAAAGCATACTTTATGGAAGACTTATCTCTTGCTCTAGCTTGTAATTATTGTCTCATGCTTCTTCATTATTGAGTTAGTAATCGTTGAGGACTTGAGACAATAGGATCTTCTAAGCACAGAGTAGAACTGTCGAATTGTAAAGGAGTTTGCCCATCCTAATTCGATCTTCTGTGGATTTGGGTTTTTATAGGGTTCTTGGAAAGAACTTGATACATTTCTACTCCCATGATTGCTTCTATTTTGACCCTCACTTGTAGTGGAAGTAATATTCTTCGACATAACGGGTATTTGTTTCTGTTGATACATTGATTGGCTGAAGTATTGATTTTTGTGATTAGGATGTCGATAAGGCATCCTCGCAACTTGATAATTACTTCGCATACTTGTATCTTTTTCTTCATTAAATTTTGGAATTGTGTTTTCTTCATATCTCCGGCTTGTTTGTATCTCGAGATTTGAAAACTTCTTTACATTAGTTGGATTTTCCTCCTTTTGAGTTGTAAGGTTGATTGGGTCTGTCATCATTTCCTTATCAACTAATGATGTTTTGTGATCTATCTTTTCTTATAAAGTCTTCTTTATCATGCTTCAACTTTTTAATCTGGGTTAATAAATCTTGATTATGTCATCTTAATCGTAAAAGTTCTTCCTTATTTTTTGACTTGTTGTCTTTTTTTGCTTCTAGATTCTCCTTTCTTTTGTCCTTTAAGATTTTAATTTGTTCAAGTAACTTCTGGTTAAGGTTCCTTAGGCAAGAGATTTCTTCCTCCTTTTGAGTTGATTTCTCCTTGAGACCTTGATTTTCTTGTTTTAAATTTGTATTCCCTTGCTTCTTGTCTTTTAACTTTCTGATTTTAACTAGTAACTTTTGATTATGATTTTTTAATCGTAATATTTCTTCATCTCGTTCTAGTAAGTCTTGGTCCATTTTTTGTTTTTCGGTCGTTAGTTCTTCATTTTGTGCAATGAGTTCCCGAATACAATCTTTGAAGTAACAATTATCTTTCTGTGTTAACCCATTAAAATATTTTTCCTTCTCAATTTCAAACTGTAATTTTCTATTGCTCGCTTTATAATGTCCTAGTTCTCCTTCCAATATTCGTGATTGTATTTATGAATTATCTTGATATTCTTCCATAATAAATGATTTTTAAATGTTTCTTCAATCCTTTTTAGAAAAATTCTTTTTCCTTATACTTCTTTCACTTTATAAATAAATATCTTATATAAACTACCATTTTCTCTTTATTATTACACCTTCCAATATATCTCTTTTAATAACTTTTCCAATATATCTCTTTTAATAACTTTTCACAAATGAACTTAAGAATAGACCACCGTAACTTTTCTCCTTGTATCCTATTGTATATAATAAATTCCACTTTGCTTTTTGGAATATCACTTTATTCTTTATTATTTTTTTTTATGACCCTTTGTATGTTCTTATAGTTACTTATAACTTTATTTCCTTATTTTTGTTATTTTTTCCCTTAACCTTTATACTTTTAATTTTTTTTTTTTTTTAATACTTCACTTTTTTAATACTTCCACCTTATGCTTTTTTATTTGTATCTTTTTTAATTGAACTTCAGAACCTTTTCACTTCATAAATATGGACACCTTTAATACCTTTACTACTTTTTTTTAAAAAGGCACTTTTATTATATACCCTCCTTACTTTTATACGAGAATATAAGAGGGTTTATATTTTCCAAGGTGTACTTCTTACATGATCCGCATGTAATATATAAAGGTAGGTAATAGAACATATATATAACCACTTAATATGTTTTTAATGGCCCCACTATTCCCTCACGACTAATCTTAATGTAAATGCAACAAGATCTACTTTAACGGCTGGAATACAGATAGTCTTTCAATTGTAAATGACTGCCGACTCCAAGGTTAATTTTTTTAATGGGATATTTGCTAGCAAGTGAACTGTCAAGAGAGTTAACTTCCCAATGTCACGATCTTTCTCTAAACAATCTTCGACTCGGTTAAGAATATAAGGAGGCTTTCTATACATATATTTGAACCATTAGATAAAAAAAAGAGAGTTGTGTCGATCTAATCGAAAACAGAGATCATTAATTGCAGCTCCCAAACTGCAGTTTTAACTTAGTATGCTCAAATGAATTTGGAATTCCACGATTTGACCTTAAACCTGAGCACGACCTATACGCAGTGATCTTGATTTCTCTTTTGATAATTCTTATGCCCACGACATCTCTTTTTCGGTTTATTAACTACTGATTGTCACCTTCAGTTTCTTTTCCCAATGACGACAGTTCTGGAATTCACATAGACTGATATACCATGCTAGCAATTTCACCGTTTGAATTGGTCATTGTAATTAATTAATTGTGTACCGGATTTGTCCGGATTAAATTTTCTTTGGTGGCTGCTATGTTTGGCGAAATGTGATTCGTTGTGTGTTGTGTGGCTGCAATTTATTTTCCTCTATAGATATGTTTATTTTCTTTATATATATATATTCTATGTACATTTTTTTTTTTCCTTCTCTTTTTAGATATGGCAGCGGAATGTCTTCTTCAATAAAATTTTAAATGGCCAAAAGCCTGTGTGGTCAATGACCCGAAAAATATAGAGAAACTCTAAATGAATTATGGTTGGCCAAAATCCTGGAATAAGATGAAGTTTTGCTAAGAGCGTGGCCAAAGGCCAGGATCAAACTTGCTCTAATACCAAATGGGACGAACAAAGTTCGCTCACACAAGAATTATCCAAAATACTTGGAATATAACACAATAATCCATTTAGGAATAATGTATAAATGTATAAAATATGAATAGATGATATGATATACAATTAAGAATGAGGGCTCGTTTATATACCCACGTAGGGGTGCCCTTAACCAATAGTCATGTCCTTTGAGACATGTCCTTTCGTTATTAATAATAATTATTTATTAATTATTTATTATGTTTTTTTTTTTTATGCTGGCGGAATCGGCAACTGGGCCGGTCTCGTACTCGCGTGACACGGGGTCGATTCCGACTGCTACAACTATAACCTCCAGGTGCCATACGTATGCCCCTTCTGCAGGCACGGGTAAGTCGGGGGGATTTGAACTTGAAACCTCATCGTACATAACACGCTATATCACGGCACTTGCCAATTGAGCTGCCCCCCAGGGGCTAATTAATTATTATGTTATGAATATCTATTTATGTGTATATTTATGTTCATAACACAATGATTGTTTATTGTTAGTACATACATGAGATATCTGTTCGCTAGCTACGCACACATACCCTACCATATACACTAGTATAAGTAATTAATGTATTAATTATTAAAGTAAATTATTAACTATTTAATTGAATGTTTATTGAATATGTAAATTATATTGCATACAAAATATCTAGAAGCATTAAATACCTTCTTGACTTTGATAGATGGTGGGTATGTTGAATTAAATGAGCATGGTGGGGTATTATGTACATTTTGGGGAAAATTATCAAATAACATTTATTAGCTAGCATGAGAAGAAAGACTTTTCATTTTATTTATTGTTGTTTAATGCAAGTCATTCATATTTAGTTTTATTTTAATATTTTCCCAAAATATCTAGATAAGGGAGGTTGATGGATAATTATGAGGGTGGTTGAGGAGACTTGGGGAAGGGTATATGGAAACTTGATAAATAGGGAGGAGAAGTGGTGAGGAAGGGAGGATTGGGAGGTTTGAGCATGATGAGAGGTTGTGAAATCTTTGGAAGATATATTTCTTATGATGGTTTTCTTTGACCATTGTGCTTTGTTGTTCTTGGAGTCACAGGCACGGAGGACCAAGAAACTGAAAGGTTTCTTGGAGATAGGAAGTTGGCTAGGCTCCTAGTTGGCAGGAAGGATTCTGTTGTTTCACTCTGGAAAAGTGGGAAAAGAATGCTTTGAAGCACCCAGGACTACATTAGAACCAATGAGCTTCGACAAGATAAGGTGGAGGTGTTTTTTTGGTGGTATTTGATTATTGATATTTTGTATATACTTTTGTTTTAAGTTTTAAATCATAGAGTTAACATATTACGTAATTCATCATGTTATCTAGATTTAGTAGATGTAGAAGAATTGTGTAAATGAAAATCAATGAAATTTTGCTAAAACAAAGTTGTTATTGTGTATGTATTTAATAAATGATTAATTGCTTAACATCCTGTAGAGGGGCTTTACAAATTCATAATGGCCTTCATCAGTTCAGAATGTTGTTTTTGGGATATCTTCTTCCTTCATTATAATCTAATGATACCTTGAATGAAGATCCAACTTTGTGAAGTATATTGCTCCATGTAGTTCATCTAACAATTTATCAATGAGATGAATGGGAAACTTATCTTTAATGGTGATCTTGTTGAGCTCTCTATAATATGGACACATATTCCAAGAGCCCTCTTTTTTGAGTACCATTACCACCGGTGCAGAGTAAGAACTTTGTCTAGGTTTAATAATGACAAACTCTAACATCTCTTCAACCATACGATCAATTTCACTCTTCTGGGCATAAGGGTATATGTAAGGCTTGATGTTAGGAGGAACACTCCCAAGAATTAGGTGAATATCATGACCATGATCGCGAGTGGGTAGAATACCTTTGGGAATATCTTCAAATACTTTGGAATGCTTATCAATGATCCCTTAGAGATCTAGGGGAATAGATGGCTTAGATGTTTGAACATCTAGTGAGCATAGTTGTACAATTACACCATGATTCCCCTTTTTTAATAATTTTGTCACGCCATTAAAGCTTATCACCTTACTAGGTTCCCTTGTGATACCCCTTAACCATTGAACTCCTAGTACAACATCAACAATGATTGTAACCATTAGACTCCTAGTACAACATCAACACCACCCATGGGTATAACAATCATTGGACTGTTCATTACATATTCCCCCATAGTAAGATTGATTTTATGACATTTTCCTAAGAAATTGATAGTTCCTCCATTTGAAATCATTACTTGAAATCTGGCATTGGATATATAAAGTAATTGAGAGCTCTGACTAATTTATAGTGAATAAAATTATGAGCACTACCAGAATCAATTAGGACTATTACCTTTTTCTTGTTGATATATCCTTGGATCTTGAGGGTTTGAGGAGTGTTAATTCTGTCCAATGAATTACATGATATGGTGGGATTAAACTCTTCAGAGTAAATATCTTCTATGTTTTCATCTTGATATGGTTCTTGTTCTTATTCCTCTTCACAACCTATGTAGAATAATATATTTTCACCACACTTATGTCCCTTACTGTACTTGCTATCACAATTAAAGCATAAACCGTTTTCTTTTCTTTTCTCCAATTTTTTAGGTTTCAACCTTGTACTTTGAGGTGGTTTAGAAGAAGGAACATTATTCTCTCAATAGATGTTAGGAGTGGTCCTTCTAGTACCCATAGCCATATTTTTACTTTCAATATTTCTCACCACCTTGAATGCATTTTCCAATGATTTGGGTTCCCAAAGGAGAACCTCATGTTGAATGTTATCCTTTAAAGTTATTGTGAGTACATCAATTAGGTGCTCATTTGGAATATCCATTACCTTTATATTCAATCTTTGGAATTTATCAATGTTCTCCACAACTGAATCCTTTTTCTTGATATTTATCAATTGGATGAAGAAGGTATTGTTCCTTGTATCCTAATAGTGTGTTATCATTTATTCTGTGAAAATTGTCCAAGTGACAAGTGATTTGTGAAAACAAATCCATCAATACCATACAAATTGATTGGGTTATAAATATAAAGACTCAATTCATACCTTTTGTCTGTGTGGCACATCATGTAAATCAAATAACTGCTCCATCTGCAGTATGCATGTGATTGGATCCTTGCCATCAAACTTCCTCATATATATCTTAGGAAAGTGGTTGGTCTTCAACCCAATATTGGAGTTTCTTCGGTCTTGATTCATCTTCCTTGTGTCCTCGTCATGATTTTCAAGGGATACATTGTCACTTTCAGGTGGCCTCTCTATTAGAAACTGTTTCAATCCTTCCATGATCTCCCCTTGTAAACAATCCATCTTAGTATCCATTATTGTGTCCATCTTAGCTTCAGTTGAATCCATTATCCATTGTAGTTCATCTTTTCTTACTGCCTTCTTTTGTAAATCATTTATGTCCCTTCACATTTCTTCACCTTCATCAAGAGTCCAAGTAGGACTGTCTGAGGGATTATTTGGTGTAGAATTTCCCTTTTCTAGTGGCATGTTGGCCAGGTATCATTGCACGGTAGGAATTCCTAATTGTCTTAGGTAGAGGTCCTCATAGACAAGGGAGTGTCAGGTGCTCTAGCTCTCTGATATATGTGCAGGGTCCAACAATAGTAGTCGACCCAATATCTCAGGGAACTAACTAAAGAGGATTGACCATGCCTTTAGCCATACTATCTGACTACCCATGTACTAGAGAGTGATCTCCCCGAGTGTTTTTCTCGGTGTACTATAGCAACAAGATGACCAAAAGGTTTACTCGGTAAGTCTCAAGATTATAGGGGTTCTCTCAATATACGCTAGGTACGCGGGAGATCAAATCCATAGTAGTGTTTTCTAATGTGCAATTGTTTGAAAGGGGTATTCCGATATACTCTAGGTACGTGGAAAAACCACACTTTCCTAGGATTGTAGCACTGACCAGTAACGACAAATCCTACATTTAGAGACGTCGGAACAAGTCTGTACCTTAAAAAACCCTATGTTTCTCTCAATTTTATGTGATACTCCTTTTATTCAACTTTATTCTACTTTTTTAATCACCCCAATTGGTTCTTCTAGTCAAAAGATATGCAAATTTCCAAAAAAAAGTACCTTACCCTGATTTGGAGGTTGTTCATCTAGTCAACTTTTCTTCTGTTGTATATTTACAATTTCAGCCCTTCTGGGTCTGAAATTTAATTAAGTATTTATATGATATTTATTCTCTACAATGCCACAGGTCTGATCAAAATTGGATGTGCCAAGTGGAATTTATGGTGACTTCCCCACACCATGTTGATTTCTAGACTTTCCAAGAGAGTGTACTTGTAAAGTGTACCAAGCCCACAATATGTAATATCATATTTTTAAAATTGCACCAAAAATACTACAGACTATCCAATATCCAATGCAATTGGTCTCACTTAATTTGGATACTCACTAAAGAAGATATCATTGTTCTACCTGGAACACCTATTTGAGACTAGTTAATAGTGCTAATCAACTACCCTATCTTACACAAGCTGTGTCTCCAAACTTAGGATGACCCATAAGATAAAAAATTTACCACATATACCTTGATAATTCCTATGAATATCCTCTAAGCTTCACGGTATTAATCATCATATAAAACAAGTTATAGAAAAAATTCTGTGATGACTCAATTTAGGATGATTTAGGAGCCTAATCTTCCATAGAATATATCTCCGAAAGTATAAATCCCCAAAAGTTGATATTTTTGTTGGATTACTGAGAGGGGGGGTGAATCAGTAATAGAGCAATTTAATCCTTTTTAACCATATAATCCAAGTGTTGTATCAATGTAGCCTTATCATCCAATATATGCAGAGTAAATAAGCAATGAACAAATGAACAATCACACACATACACAGCACACCAGCACACCAGTCTTTTACATGGAAACCAAAAGAAAGAGAAAACCACATAATGATTTTTCTTATATGTATTGAAGAATTACATTCATTGGAAGCACCAACTTCCTTTGTTTTCCATATGCAACTGAAAGGAGGCTCCAACCCCCTAGTTTCTCAAGCTACAACCTGAGGGAAGATCCAACTCCCCAATTATTTGGCTACAACTAGAAGGAGGCTACAACCCCCTATGTTCTTCGGCTACAACTGGAAGGTGGCTACAACCACCTGTCATTTCCCCATCCAACCTCCCTGAAGTAGAATTAGAATGATGGAACCATTGTCACACTATCACTATGAGATATACCGCTGTAAACCTGTACCAAACAACCTGTACCAATAACCTGAACCATGCATCAACCATGCATCAAGTTGTACCTCAACCTGTAATCAAATTGTACCATAAACAAGTGCATCAACCATGCACCAACCTATACCAACCAACTTGTAATCAACCTGTACCATAAACAAGTGCATCAACCATGCAACAACCTATACCTCAACCTGTACCATGAACAAGTGCATCAACTATGCACCAAACCTGTACAAATAACCTGTCACAACAGCTTGTCCAAACAACCTATCACAACAACCCATCTCATCAATTTTATCAACCAAATCAGATCTACTCACTAAGACAACTCTCAAAGATGTCCATAAACCAAGTATAACACAACAACTCGTAATCATCACCAAGATCAATATGTGCTTCTGATAATACAAGTATGCTACATCATCCACAAACCATGTGTCAACAATACTACTAACAAGTGCCTCCAACCATGTACCAACTATGTACCAATAATGTATCAACTACTCATCAACTATGAATCATTAATATGTACCAACATCATCAACTATACACCTCATGTATGTGCCAACTCATCAACTACTTGTCTCAACTATGTACTCGACATGTACCTCAACCAAAATCCCTCATCAATTTCATCATCCAAATATGATTTGTAACTCTGTAATAGACCTAGTGTATATGATCACATTCCTGCAAACCTTCCTTAACTTTAAAAACAAGAGACTAGCATTTTCATCAAACTTTTCTTTAGTCTCACATGCCTAGTTTTGTATTAATCAACAACCCTAAATTGAAATAATCATAACTTTGTACCTGTAATGAATAAAGATCTAAAAATTATACATGATGTTATTTAGTGTGTTTTATGCGATTCCTCCAGTTGTCACTACTTGGAACCTCTCAGAAAAGGAGTTATAGAAAAAATGGCATACCTTGTTGAATTCTAGCTTATTCTATAGAGTGACCTTGTAGAGAGTTCCCCGCATGAAATATTTATTGAATCGATTTGAAACTATGACACAACATACTATAAATTGTACTCTAACCAACACATTTGACCTTACTCAATTTATATATGTTATGAAGAAGTTATGACGTTTTTACCTGAAACACATGTTTTACCACCGTAAATGGAATGACAAGCACTATCGATATAAGATAGTTTCACTGACAAATTCACTGACCTTCATCTCATTATTCCAAAAATAAGCATGGGTTCTCTTACCATACTTATAGGATAACTCAATCTGCAAAGCGTCTTCCCGTGAGGGATTTCACCATAAGGGGACCACTTTGGAGTTCATCCATTTGTACTTATTATCAACCATGATAAGACAATAATGAGTCATCTTTACATCAAACAAACTTGGGTCCATTACCTAAACCTTTGTGCTACTAGAATTTGCTACTGTACTTTCTCCAAGGGTTGACATAAATCACTAAGGGTTGACATCAATATACAATATGACTCTCCAATAGTTGACATCAATGAAAACTAATAATCCATATCAACTATCCATCAACCTAAGCCAACTGTCTGATAATATCCCCCTTTGGCATTGATGACAACACCAACATTGATGGAAAAACTTAGTCATGATAGCATTCATGCTTATACTCTTTATCAATGTTTCTATCTCTCCCCCTTTGACATCAATGGAAAAGGGTATCTCCCTTTGGGGCTGCTCCCTCTGACTAAACTCTCCTTGGGGCTGCTCCCCCTATCTACGTGCCTTTGATTTTTCTGTGTTTATAATCCTATCATTTCTCTCTTTCCCTTCATATGAATAATATCTCCCCCTTTGATAAAGGGTATCACTTTGAAGTCATATCGCTCATTCTTCCCTTGTGACAATTTTTCCCCTTGGAAACATGTCTCTATCCTCTCTCTCCAAGAATTTACCTTTTGCATCTGATAAATCTCTCCCCCTTTGTCTTATTTATGATGCTTCCTCATGTACATCTAAGACATATAAGATAAGCATTCAAAAGTATTCATTTTGGATAAGAAATTACTCCTAGTCTCTGGTGAAGATACTCAAGGGATTTCCATGGAAGCGGTTTTGTAAAGATGTATGCCACTTGTTCTTTTGTTCCCACATATTCAACTCTGATGTTCTTCTCTACAACCCATTCCTGTAGAAAGTGATACTTTATTGGAATGTGCTTCATCTTGGAGTTCATCACCGGGTTTTTGAGATACTGATGGCACTTGTATTATCACAATAGATTGGAATGGGATCATCATACTCAACCTGTATATCTGTCAGAGTTTGTTTCATCCAAAGATCCTATGTACAAAATGATGTTGCTGCAATATACTCTGCCTTAGCTATAGATAAAGATACTGATGATTTTTTCTTGCTTAGCCATGATACTAAAAACTCACCGAAGTAGAACGTTGCTCCATTGGTGCTTCGTCGGTCATCAATACAACCTTCCCAATCTGCATCTGTGTACGCAATAAGTGATAGATCCTTTCATTTTGGATACCATAATCCAAACTCTTATGTTCCTTTGAGATATCTGAAAATCCTCTTCACTGCTAATACATGTGATTCCTTTGGTACTGCTTGAAATCATGCCACCTGTCCAACTGCCTGCATTACATCTGGTCTGGATTTTGTCACATATAGTAAGATACCAATCACTGACCTATATTGCCTCTGGTCTATAGACTTTGAATCATCATCTTTTCTCAACTTGCAACTGGTTTGCAATCTTCCATTCCGAACCTCTTTAGAATTTCTCTGATATACTTAGTTTGAGAAATAAAAATTCCTTGGTTTCTTTGACATATATGAAGACCCAAAAAGAATGATAGTCCTCCAATTAATGACATTTCAAATTCATTCTACATATCCTTTGCACATTTCTGGCTTAACCTGTCATTAGTACCTCAAAAACAATATCATCAACATAAATATCAATTAATAAAATATTACTTTGAGTTACCCTGATGTAGAGGTTGTTGTCTGCGCTTCCTTTCCATAGTTAGTAGGGAGTTTTGTCATTGTTGTTTTTGAGCATTACTCTATTTTGAATGTGAACTGATGTATGCACTACATGTGTCCAAAAAATATCTTGTCAATTTGGAATCCATTAGCATTGTTCAAGCCATTTCCTGTGTAATTATCATCCATTATGATAATGTTCATTTTTCTTTGAACCACTCTCTTAACCAATCTATGAATCCATTATGTCGTCCACTATCATATATCTATCCAAACCTGCTAATTGTTCTTACGAATCCATATCTGTCCATACTGTCCAAGACTCCACTTGCGCAATTGTCCATAATGATAACCCATTTATTACTATACTATCATGAAGTCTTGATTAATCTATCAAATTGTACTTCTGCTAACTAATTGCTCTGAGTCTATCTTCTCAAAATTTGCAAGATGCTCGAAGGATGGTTATTTGGTCTATCACAGCTATCACATACACTCACCCTATCTAATATTCATATTACTTGGGAGTCTCTAAGTCGGATGGCTCAGAACAATTCTTGCTCTGATGTGTATTCATCATCATCTTCATTGGTAGATTCATTATCTCTTTGAGCTCTAACTTCTTTCTTTCTATCTATGGATTCATCTTTCACTACAATTCCTGAAAGTACAATCTTTTGAACCTATTCCTTATTTACCTGTTCTTCCTTTTTTTCAGTTATTTTCCAAGCCTTTATGTATTTGACATATTTCCTTTTCTCTATAGATTTTTCTTCATCTCGTTTTATTTCCAATATTGCGATCTCTGGTACCTAGTCTTTGTTCACCTGTTCTTTATGTTTTCTTATCCATACTTGTTTATATCTGATATTAGTATTCGCTTTCATGGAAGTATCGATCATGCTTCTACATTCACTGGCTATGTGTCCATATTTATGACATTTGTAACACTTAATATTACATGCAACCACATAGGCATGGTCTACTTGAACATTTCTTTTATAATCACTGCAATCTGCAACCTTATGTCCAAAGTTAGTACAATAAAAACAATGACCATAAAATAAATTTTCATACCTGGGACTGAATGATCTTGTTTGTGGCGTAGTCCTTCTGAATGTTTTCCTTGACTGATCATGATCATGATTGAAGATTCTTTGTGGCTTGAACATGGATGGTATTCTTGAAGATGTATCTTCAATAGTTTTCTTAGATTCTGGTTGACCATGATTCTTTCCTTTGAGTACTTCTGCATAACTCTTTCTATTTTCTTCATTCTTATTTTCTAGCAACGTAGAGTGCTTCTCTTCATTCTATACAACTGATGTGGATGTTTCTGTCTCTTCAACGTTCTTGTTGAGCTTGACGATTTTGACTCTTAGTGTGACAACTTCTTCTTCAAGATTCTCAACCTCTTCTTCTTTCTTCATTATCTGAGACTTCATGAACTCTTCTATTCTCTTTTCTTCTTCAAGTTGGATTTTCAATGTAATTATTTCTTCTTCCAGTATTCTCTCTTCTTGACCAAACTCTTCCTCAAGTTGGTTTAATTCATTGGTTCTTTCCTTGAGATGATGCATCAATATATTTTCTCTCTTTTTTGCTTCTTCCTTTTATGTCGCTATGTTGGCCTCTAAACATTTCTTTTGATATTCTAGAGTTTCTTCAATTCTTCTGGCCTGTTCTAGTTGAGCTCTTAAATTTTTTATGACCTCCTGATCCTTTCCGGAACCTTGAACACTTTTCTTTTTCTTCGTTAATTATTTCTTGGATGAATTGTTTTCTTCTCTTTCTTTCCTTATATATTTAATTGCACTGATTAATTTTTCTCTGTAATCAACTTATGATTCGTCATACTCTTCCTCTTCTGAATCTGTCTGACATAATGAGAATCTGTCTGTATCTGCATCTTCTTTGGGATTTTCTAAATATGCGATGGGTGAAGAATATATGTCATGTAACTTATCCCAAAGTTCTTTGGCTAATGAACATTTACCAACCTTTTCTCTTACCGGTTTAGGTAATCCTTCCCAGATGAAATCTATTGTTATTTTGTTATTCTTCTTCAATTCCTTCTTGGCTGTAGTCTTTTCCCTTTTTGAACTATCATATCTTGTAACAACTGATAGCCAAATATAATGTCCCTGTGCCTGTAAAAATACTTCCGTTCTTCTTCTCCACATATCATAATTAAAACCATTATGACCATTAAACATTGGTACTCCATTCTCAGAATAATCCATGATCTCCTTATAGTGGTTAAATCGTTTCCTGAAGGAACCTCGCTTTGAAACCAATTGTTGGATCACTGAGAGGGGGGGTGAATCAGTAATAGAGAAATTTAATCTTTTTTAACCATATAATCCAAGTGTTATATCAATGTATCATTATCATCCAATAACTTTAGAGTAAATAAGAAATGAACAAATGAACAATCATACACATACACAATACATCAATGTTTTACGTGGAAACCAAAAGTGGGACAAAACCACAAAATGATTTTTCTCATATGTCTTGAAGAATTACATTCATTGGAAGCACCAACTTCCTTTGTTTTCCAGCTGCAACTGGAAGGAGGCTCCAACCCCCTAGTTTCTCAGGCTACAACCTGAGGGAAGCTCCAACTCCCCAATTCTTTGGCTACAACCATAAGGAGGCTACAACATCCTATGTTCTCTGGATACAACTAGAAGGTGGATACAACCACCTTTCCTTTCCCCGTCCAATCGTCCTGAAGTAGAAGTAGAATGATGGAACCACTGTCACACTATCACTGTGAGATATATTGTTGTAAACCTGTACCAAACAACATGTACCAATAACCTGAACAATACATCAACCATGAATCAACCTATACCTCAACCTGTAATCAACTTGTACCATAAACAAGTTCATAAACCATGCACCAACCTGTACCAACCAACCTGTAATCAACCTATACCATAAACAAGTGGCTCAACCATGCACCAACCTGTACCTCAACCTGTACCATGAACAAGTGCATCAACCATGCACCAAACTTGTACAAATAACCTGCCACAACAACCTATCAAAACAACTTATCCAAACAACCTATCACAACAACCCGTCTCATCAATTTTATCAACCAAATAATATATACTCACCAAGATCAATCACCAAGACAACTCTCAAAGATGTGCATCAACCAAGTATAACACAAAAACTCATAATCATCACCAAGATAAATATGTGTTTCTGATAATACAAGTATGCTACATCATCCATAAACCATGTTTCAACAATACTACTAACAAGTGCCTCCAACCATGTAACAAGTATGTACCAATCATGTATCAACTACTCATCAATATGTACCAACATCATCAACTATACACCTCATGTATGTGCCAACTCATCAACTACTTGTCTCAACCATATACCCGACATGTACCTCAACCAAAATCCCTCATCAATTTCATCACCCAAATCTGATTTGTAAATTTATAATAGAATTGGTGTATATGATCACATTCTTGAAAACCTTCCTTAACTTTAACAACAAGAGACTAGCATTTTCATCAAACTTTTCTTTAGTCTCACATGCCTAGTTTTGGATTAGTCAACAACCCTAACTTGAAATAATCATAACTTTGTACCTGTAATGAATAAAGATATGAAAATGATACATGATGTTCTTCAATGTTTTTCATGAAATTCGTCCAGGTGTCACTACTTGGAACCTCTCAGAAAAGGAGTTATAGAAAAAATGGCATACCTTGCTACATTCTGGATTATTCTAGAGAGCGACCTTGTAGAATGTGCCCCACACGGAATATTTATTGAATCGATATGAAACTATTACAAAGCATAATAAATATTTTACTCTAACCAACACATTTTTTCTTACTCAATTTGGATATTTTATGAAGAAGTTATGACGTGTTTACCCGAAACACCTGTGTTAGACTAGTTTCAGGACTAGCCACAAACCCTATTTTCCATGGAGTGTAAATCCAAAAATACAACAACCCACAAGATGAATTTTTTACCACCGATAATTGGATATGTTTCCTCAATGGAATATAAATATCATGGTATGAATCATTCTATAAAAAAATTATTGGAAAAATGGTGAGATGATCTGTAAATAACATACCTTAGAAAGCATCATCAAAGGAATTTATCCTTCCTTGAATTCTGGCCTTCTTTTTTTTACCTTTCCTCAGAAATTCAGCTTAGATATAATTTGGTTACCTCAAAAACCTATCGATATTCAATATTCTCAAGTGTGTTTTAAAATTATAGAGCCTTGCCTCTTATTTATACTCTCCACGTAGCTTCCTTAAAAACATCTTCTAGGTCACTTTGCCCACTTTCCTTATTTTAGGGTTAACCCACTTCTAATTTCTCCATTAAATTTATTATTTAAATAATTTATTTTGTATTCATTTTGAATTATAGTACACTCATCACTTCACTTTATTATTTACCTTCTAAAATCTCTTAAACCACTTTGACTACTTTGACCTTTTGGGGCTTCTAGATGACATATGAGGGTCCTCCAACTTCGTAAGGCCATAACTCTCAAAACGTGAGGAGTTATCTGACGTTCCACATAGCACCAAAAATGCAATGACATGTACTATCCATATAGAATATTAGTACCTAACAATATATCAAAAATCATACCATTATCCATCAAACAAACTTGGGTCCATTACCCAAACTTGGGTTCTCCAACTTCTCATGGCCATAACTCTCTAACCATGAGGAGTTATGTGATGTTCCACATACCACCAAAAATGGAATGAAAAGAAATATCCATCTAGGATAGTTTCACTGAAAAATTCACTAATCTTTATCTCATTATTCCACAAATAAGCATGGGTTATCTTACCATACTTATAGGATAACTCAATCCACAAAGCGTCTTCCTATGAGGGATTTCACCATAATGGGACCACTTTGGATTTCATCCATTTGTACGTATTATCAACCATGACAAGAAAATAATGAGTCATATTTACATCAAACAAACTTGGGTCCATTACCCAAACCTTTGTGCTACTGGAATTCACTACCATACTTTCTCCAAGGGTTGACATCAATCTACAATATCACTCTCCAATAGTTGACATCAATGAAAACTAACAATCCATATCAACTATCCATAAACCTAAGCCATCTGTCTAACAATTTTAACCACAAGTATTGTGATCCATCTACTAAATATCCCCTAAGGATTTCCTTCTAAAATTTCCCATAAAATAAGTTATAGAAAAAATTCCAAAGTGTTGGAGATGCAGCAGCAAAACCCCAAGACCTTGAGCTCTGATACAAAAATGTTAGGAAACAAATATCCAAATAGAATAAAAACATCAGAATAAGTACTCCATGCCTTGAAAAAGAGAAAATTTCAGATAATAATCCTTTTTGAGAGGGAAACCTCCTTATACACCACACAAAATCACCAATACAAGATGATTTCAAATGAAAAGGTCTCCTTGGTATATATAGGAGACTAGGAGGTACAATTACAACTAATGGACCCAAGAAAATAGAAATAAAATAATAATAATAATTTAATATGTCCCAATTAAGGGGTAATGTGCCAATATTTAGGTCTTAATAGTATCCCCACCTCCTCTCTCTCTATCTCATGTATCTCTCCTACATATACCCTCACTCCTACATCTACCTATCTCTCTATCCCCATATTTATCTTCCTCTCTCTCCCTCTCACTCTCTCTCTCTCTTTCACCTCTCTATGCCTTCCTCTCTCTCCCTCCCACACTCTCACACACACTCTTTCTAGCAACTCTCTATACCTTCCTCTCTCTCCCTCCCACACTCTCACACAATATCTCTCTATGTCCACTCTCTGTCTTCCTCTCTCTCCCTCTCACACTCTCATACACTATCAAGTTTGGTACATTGTAAGGTAAGGCATGGTAAGGTAATACATTGCCTTTACCTAGACATGGCAAGACCTATACCTAGACCTAGACCTAGACTTAGACCATGACCTAGACCTAGACCTTGCATTGTGATCCCTCACACTCTCACACCCACTCCCTCTCTATATCCCCCCTCTTCAACTCTCTCCCTCCATCTTCAAATCTCTCCCTCCATCCATTTCCCTCCCTCATCCCTAACTCTCTTTCTCTCCCCCTTCCTCCCTCCCACCCCCCCATCCCATCTCTCTCTCCCCGTTCTACCTCTCTCTCTCCTAGTTTTTAATATCACTCACACTCTCTCTCTATGGCTCTCTTTCTCTCTTTCTCATCCTGCCTCATTCTTTATCTATCTCCATCTCACTACCGATATCTCTTCTTCTCTTGTTGTCTCTCTCCCTCCCTCCCCTTCTTTCCCTCTGTCCCCTCTCTACCCTATCCCTCTATCTCTCAATCTCACTCTCAAGCTCTCTTCTACTCTTGTTGGCCCTTTTTCTCCCTCATCCCCCTCTCTCGCTTGCAT
>ML785157.1:328714-339244 GCA_009831015.1 Picea engelmannii
TTCAAATGTATGAAGTGGTCCTTTTCATTAGCTATTGAGTTATCCTATTGTTCCAAGCATACAAAATATACCATATTCTTAAGTTACCAAGCATTCTTAGCCTACAACCCTAAGGAGTTTCTTGGAGTGATAACAAATTGGCATCGTTGTTGGGGAGAGGAGATCGAAGCTCAACTTCCCTGGAGACGACATAGATCTAATCTTTGATGATAGACAAAGGTTGGACACATTATTTGGTTGTAATCATCTATCTGGCGACTCCATGAAGGACGAATTCAGTGGTGACTCCATTGTTCAGAAAATTGTTGGTGACTCCACTGGTATGACATGAACAGGATCTTAGCAAAGAGGTATGCATTCTGTGATTTTTCAAGTATTTATGGTTACCCTCATCCAGTACCTACTAGAGATGAATGGGAATGTAGTATTCCCAAATTTCATGGAGAGAAGTGGGAAGTGCCAGTTGAACATTTGCTGGATTTCCATGACTTTATTGACCGGCTTGAAATTGTACATGAGGATGTTCAAATTAAGATTTTCAAATTTTCATTAGAAGGGATTTCTCTTGAATGGTGTCGGTCTCTTCCAAGTGCAAGTGTCATCTCTTTAGCTGATTTTCATGCTTCCTTCCATGTGTTTTGTAAAGACCATTTTCCAGATGACCTTCTCTATCCTCAATGCTTTCATGAGTTTTATTTATTGAATAAAGATCCAAATACTCATGAAGATTTTGTTGCAGCAGAAGCTATCTCTCACCATGATCAAGATATGGGTGGTCTTCAGGATGATGGCTATAGTATAGATGCTTTAAACAGTATGCCAAATGCATCCACTATCTTAGATTGTTATGCAGATCAAAGTGCCTCCCTTAAAAAATTAAAAAATGATGAGCAGATTTTTATATCAACATATGACAGTTTTGAATCTACAATGGATCCTAAGGGTATCTCTCAGTTTCAAGATTTGCAACGACTAGAAGTTTGCAGCAGATATCAAGAAGAAGGTGAGAAATTGAATAGTCCAGATCAGCAGCCCATCGTATATTTTTCTCCAACAGATCTCGAGCAGCTTGCATTCAACAATGAGATTAGTAAAGGAAGTTTTCAACATCTTTTCAATTTACAGTTGGATCAACAGTCCAAAGTGGTATTGCTTTGTGAATTTGATGACCCTTTTGCTGACTATTTGGAGTCTATGAGCAACATAAATCCAAAAATATTTCTGTCAGATGAAGGTTGGTCTTGTCATATTCTCAAATTGCATTACCACAATCTATGGTTTCTTTTATCTTCTGGGAAAAGATCAAACATGATATTAGCAAGTCAATTACTTTCTTGGCTTCTTTGGAAATTTAGTTTTACTTGATCAATCTGCCTCTACTAGTTAGTATAGGGATTAATAGAAGAATAAGCTCTTTCTTTGAGTAGGTAGAGTACTTTCAGTTTTCTTAATTAGGCAAAGATACTCCCTTTTCATGCTTAATGGCTTGATCTGGATCATCCATCCATGTTGCGGCTACTCAGTCAACCTCGAGTCATCCACCAATCTCTCAGGTGTTTATTGTAGATTCAGAGAAATTTGATTTTTTCCCAAGGCAGTTTTTCTAGGTTTTCACCAGCTTATTGGTTTTGAAATATTCTATTTAGCTATTGAAATCTTTCCTTTCCACCGACTAAAGGGGTGGATTCAGGGAAAATTAGCTGGTGAAACCTGTTACATGGCAGCAAGGTTGTATTTTTGCCCAGATTTGACTTTTTCTCAACCAATTCTTTCAAGGTTGGTTTCTAAAGATGTAGAGAACCTTGGAGAGCAGTCATAAAGATCAGAAGGTTTCGAGATCTAGTTCATCTAGATCTACAATCAAAACATAGGATTTAAGATTTTATCTTAGAAATAAATTGATCCTCAAAAGATCTTTTCAAAAAAATTTGAAAAAAGTTTTTCAACAGCTAACGTATGTTGTGAAGTTGAAGTTAGCTGGAGAAAGCCTCGGGTTTCAACGGTTAAGGTGTACTCCCCACAACAAGTAAGCTGGTGAAAGCACTTACTGTCGTAAATATCAAAAGGAAACTTCGAAAATTGTTGTAGTGACCATATCTTTCCTATGCATGCACACCTCGAGGAATTATTGACAAATAGTGAGAAGATTTGGGACTCAAGATCAACATTAAATGAAAGACTATTAGTCAAACAAAGCTTGCAGTTGTCGAAGCAAAGTGTCTAATGAACACCCAGGTGTTGAGACCAGCGACAAAGTGTAGGCCACTAGTGGGATTGTGGGCGATTGAGTTCAGGGGTTGCACCCAATTTGTTTGGCGATCTGGTTGGTGAAGTATTTAGGAAACAAAAGAGTAATGCCCCTTTAAGTAAGAATCCTCCAATTCATCTTTTTCCATGGGCAGTGTGGCTGCAACTTTACCGAAAGGTGGATTTCCCCTGAAGGATCAACATGTTGTGGGCCAATCTGCTGAAGAGTTGAGGACTTTGTTGATCAACATACAAGTAAGAAGACAGGTGACCCTTTGGATGCTTTTTGACCTTTTCAAATTGTTCAAACAGGTAAACCAAGAGAGAGCCTCGCTGTCTGTTGAGAATGTGTCGAAACATTTTGAAAATCGTCATTTATTCAAGGAGATCCAAGTGCCTGCTCCAAGTTGGAAATGGTTTGGTTGATTCAAGCCCCTTGTCGGCTAGCTTTCGTGAGCCATAGTGGTTGAGTTCTCACCTTCTGCCAGATCATGATGGAAACTCAGTTAATACTCCCTCAGATTTTTTTTTGAGCCCATATATAACAGAAGCATCCTCCAAAGAGGAATACCCCTCAGCTATTCCTTACTTCAATACAAAGACACCAGAATCCTTTACACCCTCATTAAATATAGAGGACTATTTCCAAAGGGAATATAAAAGTCAGCCTGATCTGTCATAATGCTCAAAAAGTCAACTAGCTTCATCACGGCGCCCATCAATTTGTAGTCATTCTTTTTTTTCTAGGCGCTTTCACCATATTTCCAACAAACATCTTACCATGCAAATCTCAGACAGCTGGATCCATGCATTAAATTCACTAAACAGCAGCTCCATATCAACATTGGATGGAAGGCACTCCTTCAAGTTGGCTGGTAGTAATGGTGACTCAAAAGTGGGTTAACATGGAGGTGTCCCTGATTGGTGGTCGATGCAAACATTTTCAGATCTTGTAGCTTCCTCTAGAAGAGAGCAGTTCCATTGGAGTGATGCAACAAGCCCTTCTGATTTTGGGTGGATTTCTGGCAGAGAGAGAATGGATGGAGTTTCTCTGGCCATGCAAAGGATCAGGGCCAAAAACACACATGCTGCTTCCACGTCTTCCCAGGTGGAGGTTCAGACTTGTGGCATTTGCTCAAAGCTTCTATCACAAGAGTATCATCTCTCTGTTGTCATTGTTCTAGCTTGTGGGCATGTCTACCATCCAGAGTGTTTGGAGAAGACGACTTCTGAAGCTAATTAGCAAGATCCGTCATGCCCTCTATGTATTGCAAGTGAAGAGATGCTCTCGAAGTGGTTTCCATCTCCAGTAAAGCGAATTATCAGATCTAAAGGTGGTGGTTTAAGGGCATATAGGTCACAGAGTCAATCATCTACAAGAAACAAAATGTCCAGAATTGGTGTTGCAAATGATGATGATGAAATCAAGTGGGCAATTACTGCTGCAGGTGGTATACCTCCTCTTCTATATATTCTAGGCGCGGCAGCGTTGTTCATGTTCTTAAGTCTGAGATCTCTCATGTGAGGTATTCTTCGCCTGATTTGATCTGGGATTTCTTTAATATGTTCAAATATGGTGTGGTTCTGCATCTGTTGGTCATTCAATGCGCAGAGTTGTGAGCATTGTTATGTATGCTTCGGAATTTGATCGGATTTGCAAAGAGTCTGGTCAAAAGGGTTTGTTGAAATTAATATTTTTATGTTTTTTATTTCATTTGTGCGATGAAGGTGGGGGATTTTCAAGATTCACCGATAATTATGGAGCTGAAGTGTGATCGGAACTGGATTCGAGAGGGATCAAAATTGGTATGTCTATGGGAAGAAAAATGCACTTTCCTTCCCATCATATTATATTGACGAAGATGCAATTGTCTGTTTGGATGGAGATGGCTGCAGAGCATGAGCTGGAGTTACTACAAAGAAGAGGAATCTTCAACTCTTGATACTTCTGTTGCATGTGACTCATGTGATCTCTGGTATCATGCTGTCTGTGTTGAATTTAACCCAGAGTGTACAATTAAAAATACTTGGCTTTGCCCAAGGTGCAAAACAAGTGGGGTGCTGAAAGATGCAATATCTACTTTCTGTCAAACTTCACCAGAAAAAGATGTTCAGAATTCCCAGTCCAACAATGACATTGTACTTAAGAGTAAAGTGTTAGTCCATTTTGCAGATGCAGGGGAGACAACTCTTGTTGTTTCAATGGTTGAAGGTGAAAACTGTGGTCAAACTACCAAGGACAAATTTGTAGAGATTGCACATGTTGAAGAGAAAAAAGAAGCAGATAGAGTATCTATGCAATTATGTACTGATCACAAAAACTTAATGCAACTTGGAGGAGTTGAGCTAGTAGAGAAATTAGCAGATAATATAGTAACCATTAGTGCCTGCAAAGGTGGCTCAACATTTCCCGCCACAAATGATTCAACATCACTATTGGTTGATGATTGTAGTCAGAAGCCTTCTATTTCATTGCCTGATAAAGAAATCAATGGCACAGATACATTAGTGGGAAGTGAAATATCTCATTCTCTTGCAAATTTAGAGGACATGGCCAAGCCTAGTTCCTTGGTTGAAAACATTGAATTTTGTGGACTTGCAACTGATGGTCATCATATTGTGAAATTTCCAACTGGAAAAAGTATGGAAGAGGAAAGTGAAATGGTTGTGCATTTTGGTAATGCTTCAAGTGGTAAAAACTCAGATAAATCACATGTAGAAACAGGAGGTGATAAACATGGAGAAAAGAATGACACTGTAGAGGAGAGAGTTATGTATGGAAGGCCAGCTAAAATAAGCTATGGGAGATTAAGCACAAGATTCTAAGTTAATGTTTGATCATCTGCAAACAAAGACGTAAATCATGGGAGACAAAGCTTCATCAGTCCTCAGAGTCTATTTGGAGGAAGATGTTGGTGCCTTAAAAGAACAAAGTGAAAGTCATTTATCTCAAATTGAGTCTCAAAAGACTGACATCCACAAGCTTCAAGACCATTTGCGGAGACAATTCCAGGGAGTTGTAGGTCAACAGCAAGTAACTGAGGCATGGCACTTGATGATGTTGAGTAGGAAATAGCCAGATGATAAATTGTAAAGGATGAATGACTCCATGCCCAAAACTAAAGGCACAGGGTTTGACAGGTTCTTGGAGACCTCGCAGGGATGTCTCCATCCCAGTTGGAGCCAGATGTTAGCGATAAAAATTGCACTGGCATTTTTGAAAGAATGATGCCTAATCTTGTAGGGAACATTTGACTAGCTTCCTGGGATCCAAATGTAGATCTAAAAGCACCATTGGAAATCTTAGGATTTGTATATGTCGATCGACTATTCAAGCATGCAAAACGGACTCTCCATGACTGAGAAATTTGATTTTAAAAAAATCTGCGCTTTCACCAGCTAACCCATCTTGAATTTTGCTAGTTAGCTGGTGAAAGCTCCGCCTTTCAACAACTAAGGAGCATATTTTTAGGTAAATTAGCTGGTGAAAGCCTATCACAACCAGAATAACTGAATTTTTGCCTAGATCGGGATTTTCTGAGTTTGAATGGTTGGAAACCACTTCAAATGGATAGGTGTTGAATTATCAAGTCTAATTCAAAGGCTAGTTTTGAGGGATAAGGTAAAAAAGAGGTTTTTTAACTACATTGGGCATCTTTTTCAAAGGCAGAATATCAGGGTTTTTTCACACTTCACCAAATTCGAATTTTATCTTTGGAGGACCAAATCAAATAGCCTTGGGAGGCTAAAACTGCACTTCATCAAATCTACTACTCTTAGATATGGATTGACCTCATCTTGAGGATCTCTCCTTATCTTTTGTAAATCAGTTTTGATTTTCTATTTTTAGAATATCAGATCCGTTGTTTTAGGATCTGAAAACTGATTGTAAAAGGCTATAAATGCCTAGCTTTTCTAAGAGACAAGAGGGGGCAATCTAGGAGACATTTTTTTTTGCTATTGTACTAGACTCTTTATTCATAATAGAATCACAATCCTCTTTTGTTCTCAATGATAGATTTTCTCATATTTTCATCATTCTGTACTTTATTTCAGTTTAGCTCAGCTTCTAAGAACTGTTATCTTCTTATTAAGCTCATGAACTTGAACTAAAGGTTTTCTTGCTATCTTGTATGACCCTGCACATTTTTGTATTTGGTTATCTAGACTAGTATTCTTCATCTCCTTTTCAAACTTTGTTGTCTGATCATTGAGTTCTAAAAGCATTGTCTTATTCAATTGTATGAAGTGGTCCTTTTCATTAGCTATTGAGTTATCCTATTGTTCCAAGCATAAAAAATCTACCATATTCTTAAGTTACCGAGCATTCTTAGCCTACAACCCTAAGGAGTTTCTTGGAGTGATAACACATCCTAGCACTAGCCCCTATTCTTCCCCTGTTTTCATGGTTCTCAAGAAGGAAGGAAATTGGCATATGTGTCCTGATTTTTATTCCCTCAACAAACTTACCATTAAGGACAAAATACCCATTCCTGTAATATATGACCTTCTAGATGAACTTAGTGGGGCTCAATACTTTAACAAAATTGACCTCCATTTTGGCTACCACAAGATACGTATGAAAGAGGAATACATTCCCAAGATGACATTTTACACTCATGAGGGCCACCATGATTTCTTGGTAATGCCCTTTGGTCTCTGTAATGCTCCCTCCACTTTTCAAAGTCTCATGAATCATGTCTTTCATACTTTCCTCTGTCACTTTGTGTTAGTTTTCTTTGATAACATTCTCATGTATAGTAAAACATGGCCATCCCATCTCACGCATGTATATCAAGTTCTCCACATCCTCTCCATGCACAAACTTTTCCTTAAACAATACAAATGTGATTTTGGTGTCTCTGAAGTTGCGTACCTAGGTCATAGTTTTGTAAAGGATGGTGTAAGGGTGGATCCTAAGAAAATTGAAGCTATGAAGAATTGGTCTCGCCCCAAAAATCGTAAGATTCTACATGGTTTCATGGGTTTAACTGGCTATTATCACAAGTTTGTTCAAAATTATGGAAAAATTGCGCCCCCCTAACAACTCTCTATTGGAAAATGTTTAACAAGTAGCGTATGCTTGTCATTGATGGCAAGTACAAAAGTGTAGATGGCAGGATAAGAAGGATAAAATCCCTTGAGGATTCGGACGTGAAAGCTCAAAAGGAACAACGTTGAGGAAAACGCACACAACAAAGCTCAAGATACAGGAGTTTGTAGAGGAGAAGGAAGACAACGATCCACAGCCGTTGGATCCCATCCAAAATTCTCGACAGCATGAGAGCCGTCCATCTGAGGAGGACAGGCGGCAGAAATCGAGAGATCTCGCGAACTCGGGAGCTCACAGGATGAACGCCAAAGTAATTGGTGTTAAAAGTCACGAGACATGAGGTCACGAAGCGGTGAAGTGGCGAGAGGCTAGGAGTCGTCCATCTGAGGAGGATAGGTGGAAGAGATCGGTGATCTCATGAACTCGGGAGTTCGTAGGTTGAAAACCCAAGTATTGGGTACTCCAAGTCACGAAGTGGCGAAGTGGCGAGAGGACAGGAGCCATCCATCTGAAGAGGACAGGTGGCAGAGATCGGTGATCTCGTGAACTCGGGAGTTCGCAGGGTGAACGCCCAAGTAATTGGTGTTAAAAGTTGCGAGACATGAGGTCATGAAGTGGCGAAGTGGCGAGAAGGCTAAGAGCCGTCCATCTGAGGAGGACAGGTGTCAGAGATTGAGAGATCTCACGAACTCAGGAGTTCGCAGGGTGAGAGCCCAATCATTGGGTACTCCAAGTCATGAGGACGCGAGAAGCGAGAAGGAGATAACCGTTGGATCCAGATCGAAGGAGAATCGTTGGATCCACACGTGGGATCACGTATCGGGGCCTCGCAAGAAAAAGATCTAGAGTTTGACCACAGGGATCACGAGATTGCGAGAAACACATGGTGAAAGATCGTCATGTCGCTAACTGGAAAGTCAAAGGAACAACGAGATGCGAGATCACGATTCAATCAAGGACCGTTGGATCAAGAGGACGTGTGGCGAAAGATCAGAGCACCATAAAGCTCCATCTCAGAGTTTCGCCTATCGCAACTTGGAGTTATGAAAATATCCATCTTAGGATCAGTGAGATGAGAGATCACGAAATGATCATGACCGTCAATACATCAAAAGATGTGGGTCGTTGATCTGAGCTCCATCTCGGAGTCTCGCCTATCGCGACTTGGAGTGACGAGAATCTCCAGCGAAGAAATGGCGAGATGCGAGATCATGATAAGACCCTGACCGTCAATACAACAAAAGATGTGGACCGTTGATCTGAGCTCCATCTCAGAGTCTCACCTATCGTGACTTGGAGTGACGAAAATCTCCAACGAAGGAATAGTGAGATGCGAGATCATGATGAGATCAGGATAGTTGATTCACAAAGACCATGAACCGTCGATCAGGGTCGATGAAGATCAAGAGTTCGACTGTCTCAGAGAAGACGAAGAGTCTTAAACTGCCAGAGAGACTGAGGAATCTCAGTATAACATATAGTGATGCTGGACACACATGGCGAACCACCAGAGAAGCTGAAGAATCACGATGATAATCAGACAGAGCACTCAAGAGGTGGAGGATAATGGTGCAGAGTCAGCATGCAGAGGCATTGCGAACACTGCATGCACAAGGTGCACAGAAGCTATAAATACACGGCACAGAGAAGAGATGGGGTTGCTGTTGCTGTTGGAGGTTGTTGTAAGTGTTGTTGGTAAAGGTGATTCAGGTGTGAAGAAGGAGGAGAGTGCAGCAGCTAAATAGCATAGAAGAGGAACTGTGCAGAGAATGGAGATAGCACACAGAGCATAAAAAGCAGAAGACCAGACAACGCAAGTGATGTGAGCAGAAAGACAATGAGGTAGATAGAGCAACGAAATGCAGCAGAACAGTGATAAGTCGGGTAAACCATTGTTGAACATTATATGACTGTAATAAGTTTCAGAAGCAAAGATTTATATTTCAAGGTGGTTGGGAGGTGCTAGGGAGGACTGTTGTCCTCAGAGGTTCAAGTGGGTGCTTGAACACAGGGAGTCGGTGCTTCCTTCTAGTTGGTGCTAGGAAAACCAGGTAGTTGGTGCTTCCTTCTAGTTGGTGCTAGAGAAACCAGGGAGTCGGTGCTTCCTTCTAGTTGGTGCTAGAGAAAATAGAGAGTTGGTGCTCTCAACAAGTTGCAACTTGCAAAGTTGAGGTTGTAGCCTCATTATGAGTTGGTGTTCACATGTATGATACTATAAAGTATGTAACCATTACTTATCATATAAAAGAAAAGAGTTTTTTACCCTGCATGGGTTTCCTCGGGAAATATCCATCTCTATGTTTCTCATATATGTGAATGATGCTGAAAGTGCCATTGTTTATTTCCCTGCATTATTGTGATTATCATTCAGTGTCTCTACAAAGAGTTTAAAAAGAACCATAATTGTTTAAGCATGGAAACAACTGATTCACAACCCCCCCCTCTCATTTGTCCAACAATTGGTATCAGAGCCGGCCCCTTTTATCTAAGGGTAGATCCTGGAGCTTAAACATGTCAAGCCATGAAGGAAATTCAACCAATAAGGCCCCTCTGTTCAATGGAACAAACTTTGCCTTCTGGAAAGTTAGAATGAGAACCTACATAATGGCTTTAGGTGCAGATGTCTGGGATGTGGTAGAGACTGGTTATGTAAAGCCAGTTGTGCTAGCTAATAAGGATGACAAACTAGAATTTAGCTTCAACGCTAAGGCTATGATTGGTATCTTGAGTGGGCTTGCAGAAGCAGAATTCGTAAAGGTTATGCATCTAGGAACTGCCAAAGAAATGTTGGACAAACTCATTAACAGTTATGAAGGTAATGAGAAGGTAAAGGATGCAAAACTTCAAACCTATAGAATACAGTTTGAACAACTAAAGATGAAGGAAGATGAAACTATTGGAAAATATTTTCTGAGAATAGAAGAATTGGTAAATGCAATGAAGGCACTTGGTGAAACAATTGGGGAACCTTCTTTAGTTCATAAAATCTTGAGATCTGTCCCAGATAGGTTCAACCCGAAGGTCTCTGCTATAGAAGAACTTAATGATCTGAAAACCTTACAGTTTGACCAACTTCTTGGAACATTAACTGCATATGAAATGAGAATAGTTAAAGATAAACCTACCTCCATAGAAGCATCATTTAAAGCAGACAAGAATGAGGATTCTGAGCCCGATGAAATTGAAGCAAAATTTGTGAAGAGACTGAAGAAGGGATCAGGCAAATACAA
>ML785157.1:348535-415489 GCA_009831015.1 Picea engelmannii
CTCCTCCCCTTGATCTCTTTTCCTCTATATAACCACCCTTCCCTTCCTCTCACTCTAACCCCCCACTTTGGCTCCCTCTCCCTCAATCTCACACACTCTCTTTTTCTTCCTCTCTCCCCCTCTCACACTCTCTTTCTTCCTCTCTCTCCATCCCCCTTCTCTCTCTTTCTCTTGTTGCATTTGTCAGACAGTTGGCCTATGTTGATGGATAGTTGGTATGGATTTTTGGTTGTAATTGATGTAAACTATTGGAGAGTGATATTGTATATTGATGTCAACCCTTAGTGATTGATTTCAACCCTTGGAGAAAGTCCAGTAGCGAATTACGGTAGCACAAAGTTTTGGGTAATGGACACAAGGTTGTTTCATGTATAATGGTATGAGTTTTAATATATTCAAAGGTAAGAATATTCTATATGGATAGTACATGTCATTCCATTTATGTTGGTATGTGGAATGTCACATAACTCCTCACGGTTAGAGATTTATGGCCATGAGAAGTTGGAGAACCCGGGTTTGGGTAATGGACCCAAGTTTGTTTGATGCATAATGGTATGAGTTTTGATATATTTTAAGGAAAGACTATTCTATATGGATATTACATGTCATTCCATTTCTGGTGGTATGTGGAACATCACATAACTCCTCACGTTTTGAGAGTTATGGCCTTATGAAGTTGGAGGACCCTCATATGTTGGCTTGAAGCCCAAAAAGGTCAAAGAAGTCAAAGAGCTTGAAAAGAAGAAATTATTATTTAAATGATAAAGTAAAGTGAAAAAGTCAAGAAGGTTTATTTAAATAATAAAGTGAAGTGACAAAATCAAAGAATATTATTTAAATGATAAAGTGAGGTGACAAAGTCAAGGAGGAATATTTAAATGATAAAGTAATAAAGAACTTTCTAATTATGGAAAGTGGTAAACCCTAAAAATGAGGCAAATAGGTTAAGTGACCTATAAATGGGTTAAGTGAAATAGAAATAGTTTAAGTGACCTATAAGTGGGTTAAGTGACCTAGAAATAGGTTAAGTGATCTAGAAATGGGTTAAGTGACCTAAAAATGGGTTAAGTGACCTAGAAGATGCTTCTAAGGAAGATATTTGGAGAGTACAAATAATAGGCAAGGCTCTCTCATTTTATATCACACTTGAGCATATTGAATATCTATAGGTTACTAAGGTAACCAAAGGATATATAAGCCAAATTTTAGAGGGAAGGTGAAGAAAAGAAGCCTGGAATTCAAGGGAGGATAAATTCTTTTGATGATGCTTTCTAAGGTATGTTATTTATAGGCCATCTCACCATTTTTCAAAATAACTTTTTTTTCTAGAATGATTCAGAATGTGAAATTGATAGGACATTGAGGAAACATATCCAAGTATCTGTGGTAAATATTTCAGCTTGTGGGTCATTTTATTTTTGGAGTTACACTCAGTGGAAAATAAGGTTTGTGGCTAGTCTTGAAACTAGTCTAAAATAGATGTTTTGAGTAAAAACTTCATATATTCTTCATAACAGATCCAAATTTAGTAAGATTTTTTTTTTTTAGTTAGAGTACGGTCTTTAGTATTTTGTGTAACATTTTCAGATCCATTCAATGTTGGTATGTTTACAAGAAGAGCATTCTTGTCATTGATGGAAAGAACAACAACAATGATGGCATGTCTACAGGAAAGAACAATAGCAATGATAGCATGCTTACAGTTATTGATGGCAAGAAAAACAACGATGAAGGTATGGTTATAGGAAAGAATAGTAGCGACAATGGCAGGTTTATAATTGGGAGACAACAATGGAAAACAGGCAGGCAAGGAAGATCAGCAGTGATGATGGCATGGAAAGATCAGAAGCGTAATAATGAAGAGAAACAGTGATCATTGGATCCCATTCAGAATTCCCGATGACCATCAGATCTGAATCTAGATAGGAGGAGTGCAAAGATGGAGGAAATATCTCGGGCATTATATCTGAGCGTAGGGTCCGACCATCGTTGGATCTAGGAGAACCTGCATGTTCTTTAAAGTGCTAGGAGAAGCGGGCTTACAAAATCCAGAAAGCAGGAGGACCATCCATCTTCAGGCAAGACACGTGGTCACAGATCAACATTTCGCTAATTGGAAAGTCAAAGGAAGGAGGTGCCCTAACCTCTCGAAATTGTGAAATGAAAAACCATGATTTAATCTGAGTCGTTGATCAAAGGGAGATCGTGGACCATTGATCTGACTCCATTTCAGAGTTTTGGATACCGGGAGTTGGAGGTGTCAAGGACACTCATGACAGAAATGACAAAACGCCAAAATGTGAAATGCCGAAATGTGAAACGCCGAAATACCTTCAGATCATTTTTGGGTTTATTACTTGGAGTGCTGAAACACTTCATCACATAAATGATGAAACGCCGAAATGTGAAATGCCAAAATACCTTCAGATCATTTTGGGGTTCGTGACTTGGAGTGTTGAAACACTTCATCACAGAAATACCGAAATGTAGAAATGCAAAACGTCAAAATACCTTCAGATCATTTTGGGGTTTGTGACTTGGAGTGTCGAAACACTTCATCACAGAAATGCCAAAACGCCGAAATGTGAAACGCCGAAATACCTTCATATCATTTCTGGGTTCGTGACTTGGAGTGTCGAAACACTTCATCACAGAAATGTCAAAACGCTGAAATGTGAAACACTGAAATACCTTCAGATCATTTTGGGGTTTTTGACTTGGAGTGTCAAAACACTTCATCACAGAAATGCTAAAATGCCGAAATGCATTTTTGAATAAGGCTGTGGTCACATCCAGTGGTCACATCTGCGGAAGATGGAGGAAGGAGCTAGTGCAACCAAGCTCCATTTCGATGATCGCAACTTGGAGTGTCAAGACCCTTCATCATAGGAATGTCGAAATGCGAAATTTTGAAAGTGATTTATGGATAAGCGTTTGGTCACCACCGGTGGTCACATCATCGAAGAGTTGTAGAGAAGAGCTCGAAGAGACAACCTCCATTTCAGAGTTTGGGACATGGAGAGTCAAGATGACTCTTCACAGAATCACCAAAACATGAAATGTGAAATGCGAATTCAGAATTGGCCCCTGGTCATAACCTATGGTCACATCGACGAAGGCTCAAGGGAGGAGCTAGCACGAAGCTAATCTCCATTTCAGAGATCGTGACTTGGAGAGTCGAGATACCTCACAATAGGAATTGTCGAAATACGAATCATGAAAGTGCCTTCTCAATAGGCGTGTGGTCACTACCTGAGGCCACATGTGAAAGGAAAGGTGAAACATGCCAAAGGAATAAGCCTCAAGAGGTTCAAAGTGTAACTGCCAGAAACCACTGATTGTTTCTGCACAGAAAAATCAAAGAGGCCTCAGTGTGATTGCCAGAGGAGCTGAAGAGTCTCAAGGCATCTGCCAGTGGAATGAAGACTGTTCATAGAGGCTATTGATAGATGGAAGAGAATTGAATCCTGTAACTGCAACAGAGAGTATGAGCTCGACTATGATAGAGAAGATGAAGAGCCTTGACTACTAGACAGGTAAGGAATCTCAACATAACACCCAGTGATGATGAACGCATGCGTATAACAGCTAGAGAAGCCGAGGAATTTCCATGATGATTAGGAAGAGGACTCAACACAATGAGAACATGTAGAATAGAGGGAGTGAAGCAGTGGAAATGTGGAGTGGTAGTGAATATCCTGATGTGGATAACAATGGCGCAGTGTAGAGAATGCAGAAGTATTGTGCATATAGCATGCAAAAGGTGCACAGAGACTATAAGAATGCAAAACAAAGAAGAGATGAGTGTTGATGTTGAGAGTGATTCAGGCGTGTAGAAGGAGGCAGTGTGCAGCAGCTAAAATACACAGAAGATGAATGGTGCATTGAATGGACATGGCGCAAAGAGCATAAAAGGAAGAAGAACAGAAAGTGCAAGGCATGTGTGTAGGAAGACAGTGAGGCAGACAGAGCAGGGTAGTGTAACAGAACAATGATGAGACTGGTAATCCATTGATTAACATTATATCACTGTAATAAGTTTCAGTAGCAAAGATTGATATTTCATGGTGGTTAGGAGGTGATAGGGAGGACTGTTGTCCTTAGAAGTTCGAGTGGGTGCTTGAACATAGGGAGTTGTATCTTCCATCCAGTTGCAGCCAGAGAAACCAGGGTGGTAGGGTGGTGCAAGGGAGAACATTGGTTCTCTGATATATAGGTCGGTGCCTGTGTAACTAGAAGTTGGTGCTTCCATCCAGTTGGTGATGGAACTCTTAGGAAGTTGGTGCTTCCATCCAGTTGGTCCTGGAACTCTTAGGGAGTTGGTGCTTCCTTCTAGTGGGTTCTAGAGAAAGCAGGGAGTCAGTCCTTCCTTCTACTCGGTGCTAGAGAATCCAGAGAGTTGGTGCTCTCAGCAAGTAGTAGCCTGCAAAATAGAGGTTGTAGCCTCATTATGACTTGGTGCTCATAAGTATGATAATGTACAGAATGTAAAGATTACTTATCATATAAAGAAGAAGAGGTTTTTACCCTTTATGGGTTTCCTCAGGAAATATCTGTCTCTGTGTATCTCATATGTGTAAATGATGATAAATGTTCTATTGCTTACTTCCCTGCATTATTGTGATCATCATTGAGAGTTCTGTAACGAATTTAAAATGAGCATAATTGTTTAAGCTCGGTAACAACTAATTCACCCCCCCCGCCTCTCAGTTGTCCAACAATTGGTATCAGAGCCGATGCCTTTTATCTAAGGGTAGATCCTAGAGCTTAAACATGTCAAGCCATGAAGGAAATTCAACCAATAAGGCCCCTCTGTTCAATGGAACAAACTTTGCCTTCTGGAAAGTTAGAATGACAACCTACATAATGGATTTAGGTGCAGATGTCTGGGATGTGGTAGACACTGGTTATGCAAAGCCAGTTGTACTAGCTAATAAGGATGACAAGCTAGAATTCAGCTTCAATTCTAAGGCTATGAATGCTATCTTGAGTGGGCTTGCGGAAGAAGAATTTGTAAAAGTTATACATTTAGAAACTGCCAAAGAAATGTGGGACAAACTCATTAGCAGTTATGAAGGTAATGAGAAGGTAAAAGATTGAAAGCTTCAAACCTACAGAGTACAGTTTGAAAATCTATAGATGAAAGAATATGAAACCATTGGGAAGTATTTTCTGAGAATTGAAGAACTAGTAAATGCAATGAAAGCACTTGGTGAAAAAATTGAGGAACCCTCTTTAGTTCAGAAAATTTTGAGATCTCTGATAGATAGGTTCAACCCAAAGGTCTCAACTATAGAAGAACTTAATGATATAAAGGCTTTGGCTTTTGATCAACTTCTAGGAATGTTTACTGCATATGAAATGAGGACAGTTACAGATAAACTCACCTCTAGAGAAGCATCATTTAAAGCAGATAAGAATGAAGATTCTAAGCCTGATGAAATTGAAGCAAAATTTGTGAGAAGACTAAAGAAAGGATCAGGCAAGTACCAAGGTAAGCTTCCCTTCAAATGTTTCAAGTGTGGTAATATAGGTCATTTTGCAAATAAATGTCCACACAAGAAACATGATCAGAACTTTGAAGGTGAAAAGAAGTTCAAACCTAAGGGATTCGGCAGAAAGAAAAGCTTATGTGTAAACGATGTTAACTCTTTAGAAGACATAGATAGTGACTCCTCGCATCAAGATAAGGACAATGACTTCATGCTTATGGCCCAAGATGATTATGATAATAAAATCACAGGAAGTGAGGCTAATGAAGAAGAAGTTGTGGTTGATATGGAAGGAGAACTAATCAGTGCACTGGAAGAGACTGACAGACTCAGAATTAAGAACAAAAAGAAAAAACAATTGTTGATACAGTTTGAGAATGATAGTAAACAACCTGATGAATAATTTGCCCTACTAAAAGTGGAATTAGAAGAGGCAAAGAAAATCAAGGACATTCTGAAAAAAAATTTATTAGAAAAGAAGGCAAGATGTAAAGCTCTGGAAGAAGAAGTAGTGAAAACTAGGAAAGAGTTGGAGAAGTTTCAAGCCTTGTATCGTCAAAATCTTTCAAGTATCAAAGCCTCAGAAGGATTAGCCACCATTCTGAATCAGCAAAGGAATCCAAAGTTGAAAACAGGTTTGGGTTATGAACAGGGATCAAGTAGTGGTCATCCAAGCAACAAAGACTTCATCAAGTTTGTCAAATCTACAACCAATGACGACAACAACCCTGCAGAAACAAAGGAAGATAATCAAGTACCCGGGAGGAGTAAAGAAAAAGGTTCCAGAAATGAATTTATAGAACAAGGAAATAATACATTCCCTACTCAAGGAAATCATCATCATGGAAGAAATCGATTTTCTCAAAGAAGACAACCATTTTCCAGGTACAAAGAATTTTTCTATGGATATTGTTTCTACTGTTCTAACTTTGGTCACAAAGCTGTAAATTGTTCTTTAAGACTTAGACATGAGCAATTAAGATTTCTAAGGAATACATATTTTCCACAACAAATAATGGTACAACCAAGTAACAAACCATCATAGATTGCAAATTTCCAAATTAAGTCTAGAGACATGCAACTAAGGAGGTCAAGAGATAATAAACAGTCAATGAGTAGACAACGCTTCAACAATAACTTTGACCTATTGAACAATGAGATTCAATGCTATAACTGTCACAACTTTGGCCACAAAGCTACAAACTTCCATCTGAAGAATTACAAAGCATATCCAAGGATAAAGTTCTTAGATAGAAAGGTCGGCACATGGAAAAGGAAAGATAGTGAAAAATGTGGTCTAGCACTTTTAACTCAAAAACAAAAGGCCTCCCGAAATATAGATAGTGGATGTTCCAAACATATGATTGGAGACAAGGATAAGCTTATGTCCATAAGTAAAAGAAAAACAGGAAATGTGATCCTTGAAAATGATGAACCAGGTAAAATCAAGGATAGAGGGATGGTGAGTTTGAGTAATGAAAAAGGAGATGCCCAGTACATTATTCTTGTGGATGGTATGAAACATAATTTGCTCAGTACAAGTCAAAAGTGTGACAGAGGTAGTGAAGAGGTGTTCACGTCCAAAGAGTGCAAGTTAAATGTAAACTTAGGACAAGTGATGAATAAAGGGATAAGGACAATTAATGATATTGATATTGAATCCTCCCCTGCAAGTAAAGAAGAAGACACAGATACAAAAAAATAATGTTCAGTTAGCATCTATCCCATGGAAGAAGTAGAAGAAGAATCATGTCATAAGATGGAAGCTGAAGTTTTGAAGGTTGAGAAGTCAAACACCCAAAGCAAGTTCTTAAATAGCTCCATGACCTTGGATAATCTCTTGGATAGTCAGATATCACCAAATGACAAATATGGTATTGGATACAACAAGGAAGAAATCAATACTCCTAAGAAACCTGATACAGGTCCTTCGTCTATGAAAAAAAAAAGCAGGTATGAGAGTGGTTGTAGCAGTTTTTTCTTGTGATTGAATATGGTCATCAAAGCCTTGGATTGTATGCATCATGGAAGAAAAATGTAATTGCACTAATAGAGATCTATGAGAATCAATGGGGAGATCCAAGGGTTGTTTGAAAAGTACGAGCTACAACTACACAGTGTGTCAGTAGGAAAACAACATCTTCAACAACAACATTTTGTTTTACAAAATGATATACATGACATCCTATAGAGATAACAAAAGGAAAGACCTTGTCAAGGAAAGATAACCTTTTAGGAACAAAGGGGGGAAATAGTCAGAAGGAGAGAGATAACAGTGACAGGGGGAGTCATCCAGTTATGACAAGAAAAGGTTGATGAAGGAGTCCCAGTAAGAGAGGTGAGCAATATTGAGTATTCTACAGAGGATACAGCAAAAGCTGAAGATGAACAGGTCCAAGAATCAGAAGGAGAAGCCTCTGGTTTAGATACAAATATTCTGTAGGACTCAAATAAGAAAATCCATCATGTCAGGGGGAGTTTGTGTTGGTTGAATATCTGATACCTCTTAGACATACTGCAACAGCTCAGGGGGAGAATGTTTTCTTTGACATTTATGTCGAAGGGGGAGAAAAGGAGTGGTCCGGAACGGATGCTACAGTTGGAGGTCCTAACAGATTAGCGCAAGCATTCAGGGTTGCCATCAATGGCAAAGGGGGAGATTGTTGGCATGTTTACAAGAAGAGCGTTCTTGTCATTGATGGCAAGAACAACAACAACGATGGCATGTCTACAGGCAAGAATAACAGCAATGATAGCATTCTTATAGTTATTGATGGCAAGAACAACAATGACGAAGGTATGGTTACAGGAAAAAATAGTAGCAACGTTGGCAAGTTTACAGTTGGGAGACAACAATGGAAAAAAGGAAAGCAAGGAAGATCAACAGCGATGATGGCATGGAAAGATCAGAAGCATAACAATGAAGAGCAACAATTATAGTTGGATCCCATTCAAAATTTCCGATGACCGTCGGATCTGAATCTAGACAGGAGGGGCACAAAGATGCATGACATATCTTGGGCATTAGATCCGAGCACAGGGTCCAACCATCGTTGGATCCAGGAGAACCTGAACTTTACTTAAAGTGCTAGGAGAAGCGAGCTTACAAAATATCGAAAGAAGGAGGACCATCCATCTTCGAACAGTACATGTGGTCACAAATCAACATTTCACTAACTGGAAAGTCAAAGGAAGGAGGTTCCCTAACCTCTCGAAATCGCGAAATGCAAAACCACGATTTAATCTCAGTTGTTGATCAAAGGGAGATTGTGGACCATTGATCTGACTCCATTTCGGATTTTTGGATACCTGGAGTTGGAGGTGTCAAGGAAACTCATGACAGAAATTTCGAAACCCCGAAATGCGAAACGTCAAAATACCTTTAGATCATTTCGAGGTTCATGACTTGGAGTGTCGAAACACTTCATCAAAGAAATGCCAAAACGCCGAAATGAGAAACTCCAAAATACCATCAAATCATTTTTGGGTTTGTGACTCGGAGTGTCGAAACACTTCATCACAAAAATGCCGAAACACCAAAATGTGAAACGCTGAAATACCTTCAGATTGTTTTGGGGTTCGTGACTTGGAGTGTCAAAACACTTCATCACAGAAATGATGAAACAACGAAATGTGAAACGCCGAAATACCTTCAAATCATTTCAGGGTTCGTGACTTGGAGTGTCGAAACACTTCATGACAGAAATGCTGAAACATCGAAATACCTTCAGATCATTTCAGGTTTCGTGACTTGGAGTATCGAAACACTTCATCACAGAAATGTCGAAACACCAAAATGCGTTTTCGAATAAGGTTGTGGTCATAGCCAGTGGTCACATCTACGGAAGATGGAGGAAGGAGATAGTGCAACCAAGCTCCATTTCGATGATCACAACTTGGAGTGTCAAGACCCTTCATCATAGGAATGCCAAAATGCGAAATTGCGAAAGCACTTTATGTTAAGAACCTGAATAGATCTACAAATATAATCACCACAAATACTGAATACACAATAGATCCACAAAGCAATATAGAAGAAACCACACTTTATTATTACCAAACCCTTGAGGTAGGGAAACACCATACAATGGATCCTATTATGGAAGGGATCCCCTCATGTTCACTTGCCTCTTCGAGGGGGCATCCTCCTATTGAGATACCGCTCCAAATACAATATTTATCTTCATGTCTCATTACATTGCTTGAACCCCTTTATATTGTGCTAGCATCACCTAAGAACATTCTAGAGGAGGAATCTCCTAGAAGTAGAACCTTCTAAGAAGTCCCCTTACATTTATTATATCTAATTACCCATTTATTATATCTAACTACCATAGTGGGCCTTATTTAATAATATAGTGGACCTAGTTCACATTACATTGAATGACCTCCACTATTATCACTATGGGCTCTCTGGGCCCCCCTACTACCTCCCTAGCTACCTTACATTGAATGACCTCCACTATTATCACTATGGGCCCTCTGGCCCCCCCCACTACCACCCTACCACCCTACCACCCCACCACCCTACCAGGGAGTCGGTGCTTCCTTCTAGTGGGTGCTAGAGAATCCAGAGAGTTGGTGCTCTAAACAAGTAGCAGCTTGAAAAATAGAGGTTGTAGTCTCATTATGAGTTGGTGCTCATAAGTATGATAATGTATAGAATGTAAAGATTACTTATCATATAAAGAAGAAGAGGTTTTTACCCTTCATGGGTTTCCTTAGGAAATCTATGTCTCTGTGTATCTCATATGTGTGAATGATGTTGAATGTTCTATTGCTTACTTCCCTACATTATTGTGATCATCATTGAGAGTTTTGTAATGAATTTGAAATGAGCATAATTTTTTAAGCTTGGTAACAATTGATTCACCCCCCCCCTCTCAGTTGTCCAACATTCAACAAATATTCTGTATGGGGCACGATCTACAAGGTCTCTCTCTAGAATAAGCTAGAATTCAGCAAGGTATGTCATTTTTTCTATAACTCATTTTATGAGAGGTTCCAAGTAGTGACACCTAGAGGAATTTCATAAACCAAACTGAAGAACATTGTGTACTATTTTTAGATCTTTATTCATTATAGGTACATAGTTATGATTATTTCAAGTTAGGGTTGTTGAATAATCCCAAACTAGTCATATGAGACTAAAGAAAAGTTTGATGAAAATGATAGTCTCTTGTTGTGAAAGTTAAGGAAGGTTTGCAGGTATGTGATTATATACACCAAGTCTATTATAGAGTTATAAATCATATTTGAATGATGAAATTGATGATGGATTTTGGTTAAGGTACATGTTGGGTACATGGTCGAGACAAGTAGTTGATGAGTTGGCACATACATGAGGTTTATGGTTGATGATGTTGGTACATATTGATGAGTCATAGTTGATGAATAGTTGATACATGATTGGTACACACATGGTACATGGTTGGAGGCACTTCTTAGTAGTATTGTTGACACATGGTTTATGGATGATATAACATACTTGTATTGGTATATTATTAGAAGCACATATTGATATTGGTGATGATTATGAGTTGTTGTGTTATGGTTGGTTGATGCACATATTTGAGAGTTATCTTGGTGATTGATCTTGGTGAGTAGATCTGATTTGGGTGATAAGATTGATGAGACAGGTTGTTGTGATAGGTTGTTTGGATAGGTTGTTGTGACAAGTTATTTGTACAGGTTTGGTGCATGGTTGATGCACTTATTGATGGTACAGGTTTTGTATAGGTTTGGTGCATGGTTGATGCACTTGTTCATGGTACAGGTTTTGTATAGGTTGGTGCATGGTTGATGCACTTGTTCATGGTACAGGTTTTGTATAGGTTGGTGCATGGTTGATGCACTTGTTTATGGTACAGGTTGATTATAGATTGATTGGCACAAGTTTAAAATAGTATATCTCACAGTGATAGTGTGAAAATGGTTCCATCATTCTACTTATATGTCAGAGTGGTTGGAGGGGGCAAGGATAGGTGGTTGTAGCCGCAGAACATAGGGGATTGTAGCCTCCTTCTGGTTGTAGCCAGAGAATTGGGGAGTTGGAGCTTCCCTCAGGTTGTAGCCTGAGAAACTAGGGGGTTGGATCCTCTTTCCATTTGCAGTTGGAAAACAAAGGAAGTTGGTGCTTCCAATGAATGTAATTCTTCAAGACATATAAGAAAAAAAATTATGTGGTTTTCTCCCACTTTGGGTTTCCACGTAAAACATTGATGTACTGTGAATGTGTATCATTGTTCATTGTTTATTTACTCTGTAGTTATTGGATGATAATGCTACATTGATATAAAACTTGGATTATATGGTTAAAAATGATTAAATTGCTCTATTACTAATTCACCCCCCCTCTCAGTAATCCAACAATGTGTATGAGAGCTAGTTCCTTGAGGAAACAATTTAACCGCTAAAAGGAGATCATGGATTATTCTTAGAATAGAGTAACAATGTTTAATGGTTAGAATGGTTTTAAGTATGAGATGTGGAGCATAAGGAAAGAAGCATTTTTACAGGCACAGGGACATTATATTTGGCTATCAGTTGTTACAGGATATGATAGTTCAAAAAGGGAAAAGACTGTAGCCAAGAAGAAATTGAGGAAGAATAAAAAAATAGCAATGGATTTCATCTGGGAAGGATTACCTAATCTAGTAAGAGAAAAGGTTGGTAAATGTTCATCAGCAAAAGAAATTTGGGATAAGTTACATGACATATATTCTTCACCCATCACAGATTTAGAAAATGTCAAAGAAGATGCAGATACAAATCAAGAAGAATTATGTTCACCATGTCAAGTAGATTCAGAAGATGAAGAGTACATAATAACCAGAGGTATGTTGTTGTTTCTTAATTGTGAAAAACATGGACATCTTGAAATAGAATGCCACGAAGGAAATAAGATAGAAAAATTAATTGAAAGGAAGACAATTATGAATAAGAATTGATTAGTGCTTTAGAGGAACTAAGAGAAGAAAACAATTCACTCAAGAAAGAATTAATGAAACAAAAGGAAAGTGTTCACATTTTTGAACAATCCCAACAGGTGATTGAGAACTTAGGAAGTCGGCTAGAAGAAGCCATAAAGATTGAAGAAAATCTTGAATATCAAAAGAAGAGTTTGGAAACCAACATAGCAACACATAAGCAAGAAGTAGAAATGAGAGAGAAGATATTGACAGATCATATTAAGCAAAGAACTAATGTTCGAAACCAGCTTGAGGCATAGTTTGGTCAAGAAGAGAAAGGACTTGAAGAAGAAATAATCACATTAAAAATTCATCTTGAAGAAGCGAAAAGGACATAAGAATTGATGAAGTCTCAGATAATGAAGAAAGAAGAAGAGGTTGAGAAGCATGAAGAAGAAGTTGTCACATTGAGAAGTTAAATCGTCAAGCTCAACAAGAACGTTGAAGAGACAGAAACATCCACATCAGTTATAGAGAATGAAGAGAAGCACTCTAGGTTGCTAGAAAAGAAGAGTAAAAAAAACTGAAAGAGTTATGAAGAAGTACTCAAAGGAAGGAATCATGGTCAACCAAAATCTAAGAAAACTATTGAAGATAAATCTTCAAGAAGACCATCTATGTTCAGGCCACAAAGAAGCTTCAATCATGATCATGATCAGTCAAGGCAAAAATTCAGAAGGACTGCGCCACAAATAACATCATTCACTCCCATGTATAGAAATTTATTTTATGGTCATTGTTTTTATTGTACTAACTTTGGACATAAGGTTGTAGATTGCAGGGATTATAAAATAAATGTTCAAGCAAGAAGTGCCTATGTGGTCACACGTAACATTGAGTGTTACAAATGTCATAACTATGGACACATAGCCAGTGATTGTAGAAGAATGATCGATACTTCCATGAAAGAGAATATTGATATCAGATATAAGAAAGTATGGATAAGAAAATAGGAAGAACAGGTGAAAAAAGACCAGGTACCAGAGATTGAAAGATTCACAATAAAACGAGATGAAGAAAATTCTACAGAGAAAAAGAAATATGTCTGATACATAAAGGTTTGGAAAATAATTGAAATAAAGGAAGGACAAGTAAATAAGGAACAAGTTCAAGAGATTGTACTTTCAAGCATTGTAGTGAAAGATGAATCGATAGACAGAAAGAAAGAAGTCAGAGCTCAGAGAGATAATGAATCTACCAATGAAGACGATGATGAATATACCAATGAAGATGATGATGAATACACATCAGAGCAAGAATTGTTCTAATTCATCCGGATTAGAGACTCCCAAGTAATATGAATATTATATAGGGGGAGTCTATGCAATAACTTTGACATACCAAAGAACCATCCTTCAAGCATGTTGCAGAGTTTGAGAAGACAGATTAAGAGAAATCAGTTAGAAGAAGTACAGTTTGATAGATTAATCAAGACTTCATGATAGTATAGTGATAAATGGGTTAGCATTATGGATAGTTGCACAAGTATAGTCTTGGACAGTATGGACAGAGATGGATTTGTAAGAACAATTAGTAGGTTTGGATAGATATATGATAGTGGACTAGAGCATGGATTCATAGATTGGTTCAGAGAGTGGTTCAGAGACAAAGGAACATTATCATAATGGATGATAATTACATAGGAAATGGCTCGAACAATGCTAATGGATTCCAAATTGACAGATATTTTTTGGACACATGCAGTGCATATATCAATTCACATTCAAAACAAAGTAATGCTCAGAAACAACAATGACAAAACTCCCTACAAACTATGGAAAGGAAGAGTAGACAACAACCTCTACATCAAGGTAACTCAAGGTAATATTTTATTAATTGAAATCTATGTTGATGATATTGTTTTGGAAGTACTAATGACAGTTTAAGACAGAAATTTGCAAAGGATATGAATAATGAATTTGAAATGTCATTACTTGGAGAACTATCATTATATTTGGGTCTTCAGATATGTCAAATAAACCAAGGAATTTTTATTTCTCAAACTAAGTATATCAGAGAAATTCTAAAGAGGTTCAGAATGGAAGATTGCAAACTAGTTACCACTCCTATGCAAACCAGTTGCAGGTTGAGCAAAGATGACGATTCAAAGTCTACAGACTAGAGGAAATACAAGTCAATGATTGGTAACTTACTATATGTGACAACATCCAGGCTAGATGTAATGTAGGTAGTTGGACAGGTGGCACGATTTAAAGCAGCACCAAAGGAATTACATGTATTAGCAGTGAAGAGGATTTTCAGATATATCAAATGAACAGAAGAGTTTGGATTATGGCATCCAAAAGGAAAGGATCTATAACCTATTTCCTACATAGATGCATATTGGGTGGGTTGCATTAATGACCAATGAAGCACCAATGGAGCAACGTTCTACTTGGGTGAGTGTTTAGTATCTTGGATCAGTAAGAAACAATCATCAATATCCTTATCTACAGTCGAGGCATAGTATATTGAAACAACAACATGTTGTACACAGGTTCTATGGATGAAACAAACTTTGAAAGATATACAAGTTGAGTATGATGAGCCCATTCCAATCTATTTTGATAATACAAGAGCCATCAATATCTCAAAAAAACCGTGTGATGCACTCCAAGACGAAGCACATTCCAATCAAGTATCACTTTATACGGGAACAGGTTGTAGAGAAGAACATCAGAGTTGAATATGTGGGAACAAAAGAACAAGTGGCATACATATTTACAAAACCGCTTCCATAGGAGGCCCTTGAGTATCTTCACCAGAGACTAGGAGTAATTTCTACTCCAAAATGAATTTTTTTGAATAACTATCTCATATGTATTAGATGTACACGAGGAAGCACCATAAATAGGACAAAGGGGGGGAGATTTATCATATGCAAAGGTAAATGCTTGGAGAGAGAGAATAGAGGCATTTTTCCAAGGGGAGCGATTGTCACAAGGGAAGAATGCGCGATATGACTTCAGAGTGATACCCTTTGTCAAAGGGGGAGATATTATTCATATGAAGGGAAAGAGAGTAATCAGAGGATTATAAACACAAAGAAAATTCAAACGCACGTAGGTAGGGGGAGCAAACCAAAGGGAGATACCCTTTGTCATTGATGTCAAATGGGGAGAGATAGAAACATTGATAAAGAGTATAAGCATGAATGTTATCATGACTAAGTGTTGCCATCAATGTTGGTGTTTCCATCAATGCCAAAGGGGGAGATTGTCAGACAGTTGGATTAGGTTGATGGATAGTTGGTATGTATTTTTGGTTTTCATTGATGTCAACTATTTGAGAATGATATTCTAGATTGATGTGAACCCTTAGTTATTGATGTCAACCTTTGGAGAAAGTCCGGTAGCAAATTTCGGTAGCACAAAGGTTTGGGTAATGGACCCAAGGTTGTTTCATGTATAATTGTGTGTGCTTTAATATATTTTAAGGTAATAATATTCTATATGGATAGTACATGTCATTCCATTTCTAGTGGTATGTGGAACGTCACATAACTCCTCACGGTTATAGAGTTATGGCCATGAGAAGTTGGAGAACCCAGGTTTTGGTAATGGTCCCAATTTTGCTTGATGGATAATGGTATGAGTTTTAATATATTTGAAGTAAATACTATTCTAGATGGATAGTAAATGTCATTCCATTCCTGGTGGTATGTGGAATGTCACATAACTTCTCACGGTTTGAGAGTTATGGATTTATAAAGTTGGAGGACCCTCAAATTTTGGCTTGAAGCCCCAAAAGGTCAAAGAAGTCAAAGATCTTGCAAAGAAGAAATTATTTTTTAAATGATAAAGTAAAGTGACAAAGTCAAGAAGGATTATTTAAATAATAAAGTGAAGTGACAAAATCAAAGAAGATTATTTAAATGATAAAGCGAGGTGACAAAGTCAAGGAGGAATATTTAAATGATAAACTAATGGAGAACTTTCTAATTAGGGAAAGTGATTAACCCTAAAAATGAGGAAAATAGGTTAAGTGACCTAGAAATAGGTTACGTGACCTAGAAATGGGTTGAGTGACCTAGAAGATGCTTCTAAGGAAGATATTTGGAGAATATAAATAAGAGGCAAGGCTCTCTCATTATATCACACTTGAGCATATTGAATATCTATAGGTGACTAAGGTAACCAAAGGATATCTAAACCTAATTTCAGAGGGAAGGTGAAGAAAATAAGGTCAGAATTCAAGGGAGGATAAATTCTTTTGATGATGTTTTCTAAGGTATGTTATTTACAGATCATCTCACCATTTTCGCAATAATTTTTTTATAGAATGATTCAGACTATGAAATTTTCAGGACATTGAGGAAACATATCCAAGTATCTATGGTAACGATTTTAGCTTGTGGGTCGTTGTTTTTTTGGAGTTACACTCCGTGGAAAATAGGGTTTGTGGCTAGTCCTAAAACTATTCTAAAACAAGTGTTTCGGGTAAAAATGTTGTAACTTCTTCATAACAGATCCAAATTTAGTGAGAACAAATTTGTTGGTTAGAGTACAATATGTAGTATTTTTTGTAATAGTTTCAGATCCATTCAAAAAACATTCTATGCGGGGCATGCTCTACAAGGTCGCTCTCTAGAATAATCCAGAATTCAGTAAGGTATGCCATTTTTTCTATAACTCCTTTTTTGAGAGGTTCTAAGTAGTGACACCTATAGGAATTTCATAAAACAAACTGAAGAACATTGTGTACTATTTTTAGGTATTTATTCATTATAGGTACATAGTTATGATTATTTCAAGTTAGGGTTGTTGACTAATCCCAAACTAGTCATATGAGACTAAAGAAAAGTTTGATGAAAATGCTAGTCTCTTGTTGTGAAAGTTAAGGAAGGTTTGCAAGTATGTGATCATATGCACCATGTCTATTATAGAGTTACAAATCATATTTGGATGATGAAATTGATGAGGGATTTTGGTTAAGGTACATGTTGGGTACATGGTTGAGACAAGTAGTTGATGAGTTGAAACATACACGAGGTGTATAGTTGATGATGTTGGTACATATTGATGAGTCATAGTTGATGAGTAGTTGATACATGATTGGTAAATGCTTGGTACATGGTTGGAGGCACTTGTTAGTAGTATTGTTGACACATGGTTTATGGATGACGTAGCATACTTGTATTGGTATATTATTAGAAGCACATATTGATCTTGGTGATGATTATGATTTGTTGTGTTATGGTTGGTTGATGCACATATTTGAGAGTTGTCTTGGTGATTGATCTTGGTGAGTAGATCTAATTTGCACGATAAGATTGATGAGAAAGGTTGATGTGATAGGTTGTTTGGACAAGTTGTTGTGACAGGTTATTTATACAGGTTTGGTGCATGGTTGATGCACTAGTTCATGGTACAGGTTTTGTAAAAGTTTGGTGCATGGTTGATGCATTGGTGCCCACTATATAGTGCAACCAATGGTTCTTCCATCCGAGTCCTGATTATAGTTTTATTGTGAGTTATAACTCACCTGCTCAATTCATTCAGGGACATGTTGGAAATTTGGTCCGAGGGCATAAAATCCACTCTGAGTAGCATAATGGACTTTTGTAATCTACCACCCATATTTTTGGCCAAGGCCTATGCAACCATGCTACCCATAATCGCCAGGGACAATGTTCTTGAAAATTGACCTCTTGTTCATAAATTGTGTCGTGCGTCATTGAGCAAAACCCTAGTTCCGAAGAAACTCCAATGAACGCTTTTCAATGCAAGGATATGATATTGAAGGGGATCCAATAGATGAGACTCGTTTCCCTAGATCCAATGCAACTGATGTTTTTTCCATATGATTATCGATTATAGTTATTTCACGAGTTTCATCTCGACGACTCAAGTCATTAAGGGACATTTTCACAATTTGGTCCAGGGGTATAAATTCGAAACCAGGAAGAATAATGAAGTTCCATAATCTTTCACACCTCTATTTCTCCAAGGCCCACATGACCATGCTACCCACAATCACCCGACAAAGTGTTCTTGAAAATCAACCTCTTGTTAAAAAATTGCACTATGCCTCACTGTACAAAACCCTAGTCCCGAAGATCCTCCAACAAATTTTTTTCCAGGAAATGAAATGACTACGGAGGGGCCCCACTATCTGAAACCCAATGCACCAAATCTAATGCAACCAATGGTTCATCCATGCAAGTCTTGGTTAAAGTTTTATCGCATGTTGCAACTCACCTCCTCAAGCCATTCAGGGACATGTTGACAAATTGTTTTGGGGGCATAAAATCCAAATCGACAAACATAACATAGTTCCATCAGCTCCTACACATCTATTTCGACAAGACCCATGTGACCATACTACCCAATATCGCTCGACAATGTGTTCATTGAAAATCAACCTCTTGCTCATAAATTTCACTCTCCCTCATTGAGCAAAACCCTAGTTTTGGTGATCCTCCATGAAACGATTTTTTGGGAAATCACATGAAAAAATAGATATCCCACTGGATGAAACCTAGTTCCCTGAATCTAATGCAACTGATGGTTCCTTCATCTGAGTCCAGGTTAGAGTTTTATCATGACTTGCAACTTTCCTCCTCAACCCATTTAGGGACATGTTGGAAATTTGGTTTAGGGGCATAAAATCCAAATCGAGCAACATAACCAAATTTTGTAATCTCCCACATGTATGTTTGTCCAATTTCCACATGGCCACACTACCCACAATCACTCGACACATTGTTCTTGAAAATTGACCTATTGTTCAGAAATTACACTATGCCTCATTGAGAAAAACCCTAGTTTCATATCTCCTCCAACAAATTCTTTTCGAGGTTGAAACCCCATGCCTCATATGAAATGTAACCTATGGTTCATCCATTTGATTCCTAGTTATATTTTTATAAAGAGTTGCAAATCGCTTCCTCAATCCATTCAGGGACATGTTGGCAATTTGTTTCGGGGGAATAAAATCCAAACTGAGTAGCATAATAGAGTTGCGTAAGATACCATATGTATGTTTGGCCAAGACCGATATGACCACACTACCCACAATATGCCAAAACATTTTTCCTATAAATCGACCTATTTTGCATAAATTGCACTTTGCCTCATTGAGTAAAACCCTAGTTATGGTGATCCTCCAACAAACACTTTTCCTAGAAAAAGAATGATAGCAGAGTGGCTCCACTAGCTGAAACTCGGTTCCCTAGGTCCAATGTAATTGACAATTTGTCCATTCGAGTCCTAGTTAGATTTTTATTGCAAGTTGCAACTCGCCTCCTCAAGCCATTCAAGGACATGTTGGTAATGTGGTCGGAGGGAATAAAATCCAAATCGAGCAACATAAAATAGCTTTGTAAGCTCCCACACATATATTTGGACAAGTCCCATGTGACCATACTACCCAAAATTGTCCAACAAAGTTTTCTTGAAAATCGACCTCATGTTTAGAAATTGCATTATGCCTCACTAAGAAAAACCCTAGACCTAGTGATCCTCCAATGGATGACTTTTTGGGCAACAAAATGATAAGGAAGGGGCTCCACTAGCTGAAACTCAGTGCCCTAGATCAAATTCAACTAACGGTTCATACATACAATTTGTGTTTATATTTTTATTGTGAGTTGCAATGCACCTCCTCAATTCATTCAGTGCCATGTTGGCAATCTAGTTTGGGGGCATAAAATCCAAACCAAGAAGCATAATGGAGTTTCGTAAACTCTCGCATGTCTATTTGGCCAAGGCTCATGTGACCATGCTACCCATCATCACCCAATACAATGTTCTGGAAGGGCCCCACTAGCTAAAATGTGGTCCAAATCCAATGCCACTGATTGTCTTCTATCCAAGTCCTGGTTAGATTTTTATCATGAGTTGCAACTCGCCTCCTTAAGCCATTTAGGGACATGTTGTCATTTTGGTCCTTGGGAATACAATCCAAACTAAGCAACATCATAGATTTTTGTAATCTCCCACACATATGTTTGTCCAAGTACCATATTACCATGCTACCCATAATCACTAGACACAATGTTCTTGAAAATCGACCTCTTGTTCAAAAATTGCACTATGCCTCATTGAGAAAAATCCTAGTTTCAAAGATCCTCCAACAAACACTTTTTCGGGCAATGGAATGACAGTGGAGGGGCTCCACTAGCTCAAACTTGGTGCCTCGGATCCAATGCAATTGATGGTTCATCCTTTCGAGTCTTAGTTAGAGTTTTATCATGAGCTGAAACTTGCCTCCTCAAGCCATTCAGGGAGATGTTGGTGATTTTTTTCCATTGGCATAAAATCCAAATTGAGTAGCATAACAGAGTTCCATAAGCTCTCACACATTTGTTTGGTCATGTCCATGTGACCACTCTACTCATAATTGTGTGACATAGTGTTGTTGAAAATGGACCTCTTGTTCATAAATTGCAGTATGCCTCATTGATCAAATCCCTAGTTCCGATGATCCTCCAAAAAATGTTTTTTATAGGAACCAAAATGACAACTAAGTGGCCCCACTAGCTGAAACCTAGTTCTCCAAATCCAATGCAACTAACGATGCATCCATCCGAGTCCCGTTTAGAGTTTTATCGCAAGTTGCAACTCAGCTCCTTGGGAATTCAAGGACATGTTTGCAATTTGGTTTGGGGGCATAAAATCCAAACAGAGAAGCATAACGGAGTTTCGTAAGCTCCAACATGTCTATTTTTCTAAGGCCCACACAACCATGCTACCCACAATCACCCGACACAATATTGTTGAAAATCATCTCTTGTTCAAAAATTGCACTATGACTCATTGAGAAAAACCCTAGTCTTTGTGATCCTCCAATGAACACTTTTCTAGGCGAGAGAATGACAATGGAGGGGCCCCAATAGCTAAAACTCAATGCCCTAAATCCAATGCAACTAAAGGTTCATCCATCAGAGTCCCAGTTAGATTTTTATCGCAAGTTGTAACTTGCCTCCTCAAGCCATTCAAGGACATGTTGGCAATTTGATCCAAGGGCATAAAATACAAACTAAGTAGCATAATAGAGTTCCATAATCTCCCACACCTTTTATTTTCCAAGGCCTATGTGACTATGCTACCCATAATCGCCCGACACAATGTTCTTGAAAATTTACCTCTTGTTCATAAATTGCACTATGCCTCATTAATCAAAACCCTAATTCTCGTGATGCTCCAACAAACGATTTTCCGGGCAACAGAATGATAGCAGAGGGGACCCACTAGCTGAAAACCAGTCCCTGAGATTCAATGCAAATGATGGTTCTTCCATCCTAGTCCCAGTTAGAGTTTTATCACAAATTGCAACTCGCCTCCTCAAGCCATTCAGGGACATGTTGCTAATTTGTTCCAGGGGCATAAAATCCAAACCAAGTAGCATCATGATGTTTTGTAATTGCTCGCACATTTGTTTGGCCAAGTCCCACATGAACATGATACCCACAATCACCTGAAATAGTGTTATTTATGATCCAGGAGGATCTTGGTGGCCACCCACATTTTCCAACTGGCTCAAAACAAGTTTTTGACAACTTACTATTTTTAGTAGTTTTTCGGTTCCTGAACTTTCGGGGCTATTTTGAGGGCCTAAACGTTGCTTTTTAGTTATCAGACACCTAAATGATAATGAAAGTCTTTTAATAATCCCCCTAAATGAATCTCCTTGACAACACCTTCCCAACGAGTTATCATGTTCCCTAAACAAAGATCATATGCAAAAGTTACGACCCCGGGAAGTTGATGTACTAACTTACCGCAATGGGGCCAACATGACTTTTTGCACTTCATCACCTACGGTTAGCTTTTAGGATGTCTAGGGTTTTGGAATTCATTTTTATTGAAAAAAATTCCTTCGAAGCGTCATTGTACTCATCTTCTTGCGAATGAGCGTAGCCGTCACATCTCTTCTCAGAGATAAGCTACCACCATTCTAGCAAGCTTGTTTTCAGTATGCATTTTACAGTTTTCATCATATTTATTAATGAATAAAAGTCAAGTTTTAATGTATCTATGTTATTGTTCACTATTTATCTATATTATTATCATAAATCTATGGTTTCATTTAATTCCGCTCCTAAATCCGAATCAGTGATATCAGAGAAGTCTGCTCCTTGTCATTTTTTTTAATGCATGTCCCTAACGCGGTGAGCGTATAGAGAGTTAGGTCTCGAGATTGTTTCTATTGAGGAAAAATGATCTCTCACACCCAACAAAAAACCCATGGAAAGTGAAAATAAATACGACATGACATGATATCCTTTCAAAATGTTGCTCGAGGAATCCCTTGAGTGACAGAGGAATGAGATGATGGACAACTTTGCACAAATCCTTCGACGGTTGCCGACAAGCGACACATCCTCCTCAAGTGGAGGCACCGCCCCCTTAAAGGTACAAATCAATTTTTATATTCCTATATTTGAAGGTCAAATAGATGCAAATGGCGTAGATAAATGATTAAACCTTCTAGAAGGGTATTTTTTTTGTTCACAACTTTTTTGATAGAGAAAATATTACATTTTCCCTCCTCAAGGTCATCCTCCATGTTAAAGATTGGTGGGAGACTTTCTATGAGCAAAAGGAAATAGAGGGATCCATATTATTTGCAATTTCACCCATTTGGGGTTCCTTCAGGGATGATTTTAAGGAACAATACTACCATATTGGAAGTTATGATGACTTGTATACAAGATGGACCACACTGCGGTAGGAAAGAAACCAAATAGTGCTAGATTTCACCAACGTCTTCCATACCTTGCACATTAAGATGGGTATCGAATATTCTGAGTGACATATGGTGTTCAAGTATCGTAGTGGTCTGCACAGATAAATCCAGACGAAAATGGATTTTTCAGACATCTCATCCTTGTGCCACATGAGTTTAAGGTGGGAGAAAAAGTTTGGTTGCACTTGCAAAAAGAATGCCTTACAGGGACTCATCGGAAGATTCCTCCACTTTCTTATGGACCTTACACCATCACCAATGTTGTGGGTAATAATTCTTTCAATCTCAACCTTCCCCCCTTCCTTGGCTTGCACCCAGTGTTTAATGTGGACCTCCTTCAGCCTTATTTTCCACCATTATTGGACACCTTGGAGATAGTAGAACAGTTGACACCAGCAAAGCTCAACCCTGAATACATGGAACATGCATCCACTAATCAAATCATGGACATACAGGTCAAGGGAACTCGCCAATAGAGGATCCATCTTTATCGGGTTGTGAAAGCAAGGCAACTTCTGTACCAAGGAAAGTGGCTCACCCAGGGACAAATTCAGTAGAAATTTCTTCATCTGATGGGGGTTCTCAACACAATGGATACCATTACTTCCTAGGGGGGGAGGATTGATCTAGGATTATCTTGGTGGCCACCCACCTTTTCCAACTGGCTCAAAACTGGTTTTTTGGCAACTTACTATTTTTAGCATTTTTTGTGTTCCTGAACTTTCGAGGCCATTATGAGGGCCTAAATGTCTCTTTTTCATGATCAGACACCTAAAAGATAGCCAAAACCTCTGATTGATTTCACTAAATGAATATCCTCATCAATACCTTTCCAACGAGCTATTGTGCTCCCTAAACAGAGATCGTATGCAAAAGTTACGAACCCGAGAAGTTGATGTACAAACTTACCCCAACGGGGCCCACATCACTTTTGGTTCTTCATCTCCCAGGGTTAGGTTTTTGGATGTATAGGGTTTTGGAATTTATGTTTATTTTAAAAAAGTACTTTAGAGCCTCATTGTACTCATCTTCTTGTGAATGATTGTATTCATCACATCTCTTTTCAGAGATAAGCTGCCACCATTCTTGCAAGCTTGTTTTTAGTTTGGATTTTACAGTTTTCAACATATTTCTTATTTAATAGAAGTCAAGTTTTATTGTATCTCTGTTATTTTTCACTGTGTCTCTTTTTTATTGTTATAAATCTGTGGTTTCATTTTGTTCCGCTCCTAAATCCAAATCAATTGAAAATTGACCTGTTGTTCAGGAATTGCACTATGCCTCATTGAGAAAAGCCCTAGTCCCGATGATCCTCTAACAAATGATTTTTTTGGAAATAGAATGATAGTAGAGGAGCCCCACTAGCTGAAAGTCAATGCTCCATATCCAATGCAACCAATGATTCATGTATATGATACCCAGTTAGAGTTTCATTGCGAGTTGCAACTCACCTCCTCAATCCATTCAAGGACATGTTGGTAATAGACCTAGACCTAAACCATGACCATCAAATAGACCTATAACTAGACCTAAACCATGACCTATACCTACACCATTACCATGACTTATACCATGGCATAGACCATGACCTAGACCATGACCTAAACCATGGGAAGACAAGGCATGACAAGGCAAGGCAATGTCTAGGTATGACAATGCAAGGAAAGGAAATGTGAGGCAATCCAAGCGAAGCCAAGAAAAGACATGACAAGGCTAAGAAAATTTATACATGGAAAGATAAGGTCAGGTCTAGGTCTAGGTCTACATTCTATATCTTGTTATAAAATTTATTGAGTTGGAAGATTAGTTTTTATTTCTTTGATTTTAAATAAGGCCTTAAAGTTGTGTTTCTTTTCATCCAATCAAAAATAAATTATGGATAACCGAATAATGAGACTACACCATAAGGATGGAAGACAAACCTGTTTAGTGACATCCCTTTCTATGTAAATCCTATTAATTATTATAATCCATGTTTCACAACTATGAATATACCTAAGATATATGAATAAAGAGAGCTTATGTAATGGCATTGAAATTCTCATACAAGTATTTTTATGTAAGATATATGGGATAACAAGTTGTATAATTACATGCTTAAATAATCTTTTGATTGTAATTTTTAGATATTAAAATTGTTCATTTAGTACAAGCATTATTTTTTTTAAGCAAAAAAAAAGGTATGATATTTGAATGTCAATATTTTTTTATTAAATTAACTTGAAAACAAATTTATTAGAAGTTAATTGACTTTGGAAATAATTTAATGGTGTTTATGATTATAGATACAAATTTCTTGTGGGCAACTCAAAGGAAAATAAATTATCTATAACAATGAAAATAACTTACAAACAATTGGTTTTATGAATATCGTAATGAAAGAACCCTTTAGATGAATTGTGGTTAGGAAAGACAAGGGAAGGTAATGCAAGGCATGTCATGGCATGGAAAGTTAATGCATGGAATGGAAAGTTAATGCATGGCATGGAAATTCAAGGAAAGTCAAGGCATGGCATGGCGAGGTAAGGCATATCATGGTATGACATGAAATGGAATTACATGGAAAAGAAAGGCATGGATTGGGATGTTAATATTTCTCTCTCTCAACTCAGCTCTGATATGATTCTAAGGACGATAGATGTATTTTTCTCCCAATGAGATTTCCAACGAATGTAACCATGCCTAAATACAATCTCTAGATATAAAGTTACAACCTCTCAAATGATCTATATCTCTTCCTCGTGGCATCCACATGTCTTCCTACCACCTGTACCATCTGATGTGGCACTGGCATGAGTTCGATGTTGCACTTGGCTAACTCATTGTTCCAGGGTTCCAACTTCGCTAAACCTTTCGTCATCGTCATCGGGGTTTTACTCACATGGAGTGCTAAAAATTCAACATTGAATGCTCCGGTGATGACGTACCCATCGGACCATTCTCAAATATGACGAGTTTTGGGTCTAACCTTCAACAACTTCAATTGTGTCGACACCAAAACCTACATGCCAGATGAAATTCAAGTCCTCGATCTCTCTCATAGTAATTGGGTAGGACCTACACAAATCCACAACATATATATACTCATATTACCCACCTGTCAATCAATGCCTAGATTTTAATCTCAGGATCTCGTTGTTGTCGGCACATGCTCCTATACACACTTTTTGACCCATGCCTAGCATCCTCCGATGAATAGATGGGATCTACTAGCATCTATATCTGACGGTCTAGATTTGAGTCAAAGTTATAAGGGATTTCGTCCCCCTTCGAGATACCTCATATCCATCAACCACTCCCCTGGTGACATATGCCACTACAAGGGACAAACTAGTAGCCCTATTGGCCCACCACATTACCATGACATCATTACACCCTTCTCACTTAATGGAAACTAAGAATGATATCAACTCTCGTCCATGTACCAATCAACGACTCTCATTTCTTTCCCAATTCCTCATCTTCATCGACACTATTTTTGGTACTTTCACCACAACTTTATTGATCTCCACTATCTCGACGATGATGTGTTTGGCACCAATGGTCCATATCCTACCAGGGTCACTCCCAAAAAATAAACGGTCTTCATCTCATATTATGGTTTTATTCATCATCGAACTTCTCATAAGTACAAACACTTTATCGTTCTTCACAATGATTCCTTTCCAACGAATGGTTTTTATCTACTCACCCTATCAAATCAATGACCATAAGATCTCCTGACCCAACACAAGGTTGTTTTTCTATTGGTTAACGCTCAATTAGGGACTTAGCCAATTTTCAAGTTTCTTCAATAATTTCACTAAGTCTTCAAGAGTCAAAAACCACTCTAATACCATCAAAGGCCTTTTGACTTCATTAGAGATAAACTTCTTACATATCTTGCAATATTTCCAGATAAGTATAGTGGTTTTCTCAAGACTCAAGGTCCTCCATTCCTCACAGGGATCTCTCTGGATTTCAAGAAAGTTGCATCACCGGGTAAACAATGTTTTTGTCCATGTCCTACAAACTTTCCTCCAAAGATGAAAGGTCCTTAAGGACATAGACTGTCCACACTTATTCATTTTAAGACATAGACTGTTTCCATAGTAAACTATGGAAACAACAAGAATATTCCAATTATTCAAGGATTCCATTGATTGATTGTAAGAATTCTCATTTCCCATTTAAGTCATACTATTACATGTATATATCATTCATATAAGTTAAACATACTAAGCTAAATACTTATATGAATCAAGAAATTTTCCAACACCAATGGACTCAAAGAGGACTTCTTTCCTCCTGTTGGCATAGGGGCAGACCTAGGGTTCAACGCTTCAACAATGCACCAACAAAACCCTAACTATCGGCCCTTTCAGCAACACCTGCGAAGTAGGAGAAGTCTCGCCCGAGGTAGAGCAGGGGGGGTTATAGGACTCAGGTGTCTGTAACCAAGTCGGGACATAGATATGTGATAATAACACTTCGTAGAGTACTCTATTAACACTTAGAAGGTGATATGAATTAATTCATTAGCTTCATTAACATTGTGGAATAAACCCTAAGATAGATCGGTGCAGTAACAATAAAGGTTAAGCACTTCAATCGATTAGCACATAGCAATGATTTAGATCTAACATTCATTCATTGTTAACACAACTAAAGCACTAAGCATCAACAAATCTATCTAACATACATAATAATCAAAGCACTGAGAAAATTCATAACATAACCAACTAAGCACAAAGAAAAGCAAAGACACAAGATATACGTGGTTCACCCCAGTGTGGGGCTACATCCACCAATTACTTCGTATTATTTATTATTATTCAATCTCTTACATTCATCCGCTCCTGTGCACTAAGACACAGATCCAAGCTTCATACCAGACAAGAGATATGTGCACTGCACACCATATCCTCCTTCCCAAAACTAGGTCAAAGCACAGAGCCAACTTCTCTATCGAGCACAAAGTCTTACATACATATTATGTTTCACAAAGCACTCAAAACAACTTACACTTAGCCTCACAAGCTATTTTCGCCCCTTTTACACCAAATTCTTACTTATTTATACTTTTACAATTAGGCGTAATCATGGGTAAACCCCATGGGCTGACATCCCATAACCCATTACAAAAACCCTAAGGGACCCCTTGTTGGGTCCGCATAGCTCGAAAAATAAGTGAGATCTATGATTTCAGCTCTGCCTGGGCACTCCATCTTTGACCAGCCTATCAAAGTCCAAAAAGTGGTCAAGCCTAACCAAGGTTTCCTCAAAACTTGGTCAAGGGCCAACGGGCCCCCAACACAACCTATGACGCATCTTGAGTCACTTAGGTCTAGTCAATGTCGCATCGAAGGCCTCGAGATTCACTTGAGCTGCCTCGACTTGCTACTTCACCTGAGACTCCTGCTCACTGAACTTCTAGATCATTTGTGCTATAAAATTCCCTTCCAGGCGTTGTTCCACTGTTGCAACAACTTTGTCCATTTGTGAGCCCTGACACTCAATTTATTTGAACACCTTGCAGGCTTCATCCTTCATAGATTGTATCTTTTGAACGAATTCCATTACCTTTCCCTAGATGGTAGTAATCTGTTGATGTACCATGCGTTTTTCCTAGGACCTCTTCATTCTTTTAACTATGGTGAGCAAATTAATCTATGCCTGCACGAAGGATGTTTGTTGTTGCACCTCCTGTAACTGTGCTTTTGGTTTCCTTAGTTATGGATCTTCTGCGAGACATTCATAATTCTGCCTGCTTCTATCACTCAGTTGTTTGCATTCTGAGGTGAGGGCTCTGATCCTTACTATTGTGTTCTTAGCGGCTTCCTCCCTCTGGTCATGCACCTCCTGTGGGGTGCTTGGTACTGCTTGGATCTCCAACTCCGTTATCCTCGCTTGAAGCGGTTGGATGGTCTCAGCAAGCTTCACCACTTGAACCTTGACCGACTCTTGCTCCTCCTATGCCAATCCTGGCACAAAGCAACATGCTCTATTCACTGCTTCTTTGGTCGTAGCTCGTTCCGTGAGCAGCTGCTCATTTTATCTCTGTAGCTTCGCCTTATCCTCCTGGAGCATCACCCAAAACTCTTCTTTCTCATTTTCATAGGTGGTTTACATAGTACCATGCTACTCGTAATTGCTCTAAGACTTTCTCTTTCTCTTGTTTCAAGGATTTTGTAGCCTTCTCCTTGTCTTCCTAGATTTTATGAAGTCGAGCCTCTATCGCATATGCAAGTCCCCTTAATTGGGCTGGTTCATCCCCCAATTCTACAATCTATGACGAGGAAGGTGCAATAGGTACTACGCGGATCAATTAAATATCGTGTTGTATTTCCTTCAATTCCTTATCGATCCTTTCATATAGCTCCTCCTGCTTTGCTCCATATCTCTGCAAGATGTTTTGGGAAGCATCCTCCATGGCTCCATGGACAAAACTGATGTCGTCCTCTGTGAGCGTGGCCTCTAACTGGGGCTTACTAGCGCGTGTCTTCTTTCTTGCTAAAGGTTTCTGTGGAGAAACCTTCCTCTTCTGTGGTGTTACTGTTTCAACAGGGGGATCTTTCTGCGGTGCATCTTCACCTCCTCCTTTATTTTCTCCTTCATCCCCTCCTCCTTGTCCATTTTCTTCATCTCCTCCTCCTAGTGAGCGAGATCCATTTTCTTCAGAGGCACTATCCTCCTCATCAATCTCTATATTCTGGACTTCCTCCTTCTTCTTCTTCTTCTTTTTCCCACTAGATTGTACGACATGCTCTAACTGAGTGACCAAGGGGCTTCCTATGATGTCAGTGTCAGAGAGTTCTTCATCAGAAATAGGTACAAGGAACTCTTCCAGCCATTCCTTTGTGATCTGCTCCATGTATTCATCTGTCAGCTTGTAATATGATTGTAACTCTTCCTTGCTCTCATCTCTGCGTGCAATGATATAGATAAAATGTCGATTTGCATGGAACTTGGCTATCAGTTTTTACTGGTGCAAGAAGAATGGTTTCATGCATGGAAATGCTTCAATGGAAACCTTCAGTTTCTAATAATGTTGGACTTCCATCATTTCAACATGTCGTTGGTGTACCACAAGGTAGAGAACCTAGCAGCCAATGGCTCCAATGGTTCAATCTCCAAAAAGGTGGCTCCTTCATGCATTTTCCAAGTGAAAAATGTAATAGGCACGATCAACCAACTAAAGTGGAATTTGTATCCCTGATCGTGATCTTAACGATAGTCTTTCTTGAGTTCATTAATGAGGTAACTCATCCAATTCATCTGCATTCCCTCCACACATTTTCCTGCGAGGTCCACCACAAACCCGATGAACTGTGTAGGGTGGTTCTTCCTAACGAGCTTGCCAGCTATGAGTTGGCAAGTGAGGCACATTGTGCCATCCTAGATAGAGGCTACCTTATAGCCTCCCTTTACTTTTTCGACTTCGTCATATGCTTCCTTGATGTGTTGTGCCAAGGAGAGATCTGAGGCCTTCCTTGGGTAAAATTGTTGAGGGTCGTGTCCCTTATTGATTAATCCTGTAATCAAGTGGATCAACGTCGGGTCAACAGTAATCTGTCAGTGGAGCCACAGGCATCTGTCGTGGTAGAACGACAAGAGGAGTTTAAAGAAAGCATTAACCTCTTGGTGACAACCAAAATGGGGAATCTTTGAACATTTAACACAGTGGAATGCGCCAGCTCCTTAATCCATTGATGGGATACCAGGCGAGGCTTCTTCCCATTTGTCTTTGTCAAGTATCGGTGGGGCGTGAGCATAGCATAGTTCTTTCTGTTGCCAAGATTGAATTCATTGTTCTTTAGTAGTGGGATCTATCCTAACTGACTCCCAACTACGTGTATTCCTTTCAAAATGTATGCAATGATCAAAGTGTACTCATAGTCATGTGGAATGTTGTCACGGTAAACCACACCAGCCAATAGTGGGATATAGTTTGGTAAGATCGATGGGATCTGCTTCGCATTATCCATATCACCACGATTCTTACTTCGTTGCTCAGTCGTGCGGTTTACACAACCAGAATGTTGTATAGTCAAAGGGGAAGCCTGCAGTCCCCTAGTCGACGAGGTGTGTACTCCTTCAGATAACGGTTTATCATCCATCAACTTCTTGAATATCTCCTCAACAGACTTCTCTAATTCAGTAGGTTCGCCCGACATTCTCACTGTTAAATAGATAGGCCAGGGTAGGTGAATGGATAAGTAGACAAACAGACATCGACATTTAGTTTCTGATAACACATCTCGACACACAATCAATTCTCTGTTAGCTCAGATAATCATGGGTGGTAAAAAGTGGTCCCAGTGCAACGTTTGATGGGTTAAATAAGTGAGGCCTCGTAATGGATTCTTCCAACGGGTAGGAATGCTTCCATCAATGCGAATTTGTTCGTCATGGCACAATCTCAATGTCCCAAAAGAGGTACATCCACCCATAAATGCATTTCCTATCCATTCCAGAGCATCTTTCTAATGGGTGGAGCACCTCCATTGGTCATATAGCTTTGCCAGGGTGAAGTCCCATTCTGTGCGGTCCTGTTGTTTCGACAAGGTTCAAATCCTACAAACCTACCTCCTACGAGGTTCCAATTTGTGAAGTCTTCCACCTGTTCTTTGTAGCTTCCTGTAGCTTTTCTAACTTGTCTTTCTTTTTACTGAGATTCCTTTCCTTGTTTCCTATGATTTGAGTTTCTCAAACTGTTTCTGGGTTCCTCTTTCCATTCTTATTCTTATCTTCTCCTAGCATAGTGATTTCGCATTGTTGATGTGCTCTCAAAGGGTTTGAAGTTAATATCCCTTCTCCTATTAGTTCCAGGGTGGGTATTCTTCTTTATTGCATGGATAGGTCCTTCAAACCTTCTTGCGTTCTTTCAACCTCGACAACTAATTCTCTTGCCTTCTATTTCTTTGACTTATCTTCTCGTTCTTCTATTAGTCAGTCTATTTTTCTAGATATGAAATCCCTTAGTTCTTGCTTTTTCTTTTATGTAGCTTCTTCCTCTACTTTCCTTCTGATCTGATCCTTCTCAATCCAAGTCTTTCCTAAAAAAAGTGGGAAAGGTTCGTTGTTCTCAACAAACTTAATGACTTCAAATTCTTCTTCAGTTGATGTTCCATGGATAATAATAGGTACATTAGTAACTCTTCCACATAGGGTTATCATCTTTCCCTTAAACAAGCCTATCCTTCCCAATGAAGGTACCACAGTAGGCTTTCCCAAAATTTCCCAAGTGTCTTCTGTCATAATATTCATTGTTGTTTCCCCATCCAAGACACAATCTATGTCAAAGTCTTCTATTCTTGTACTTATGCATTGTTTTACTTTCAGGACCTTTGGTAAGTTGACATCTTTTTTATTATTCATTGTTTCTTTCAACTGTGATAACATAGTCTAAGGTTTCTCTGATTCTTTCTCTTTATGATTCTCTAACATGCTCTTAGTCTCTTGATTTTCTTCATAGTTTTCTTGTCTCGTGTTCATCCTTTCAACTTTAGCAATCATTCTTGGACAATCCTCAACTTCATGACCAACAATTTTACAACAAAGACAAATAGGACCTGTACCAGGGCATTCCTTAGCAATATGTCCCGGTCTTCTGCAGTTATAACATAGTGTCATTCCTCTTTTTCTTTTATATGTTCCCCAACCTCTTCTGTACTGCGCACTAGGATCACAATGCTGGACCTACAATCTACAAAAATTCTTTCTAGGTTCCTGCATCCACTTATTAGTTCAAAAATTATTTCTATGCATAGGAATAACATATCTTTCTTCATTTCTATTATATTTACTTGGATCAACTCTTTCTTCCAATTGTGCCCTAGCTTTCAGACTAGGATAGAATCTATTAAACATACTTAATTAATTCTTTTGGAACAAACATTTTCACATATCTTACTCTTATTAAAACACAGAGATTCACCTCTTTTAAGATCTTACCTCTTTTCTTTAGATCAGGTTTCTTTCTTAGCACAGAGCTTCGCAAGTCAAGTAGAGCACTGTGCACTTCAGCAATAGATCTATGCACAAAGATTCTCTTTTCTTTACTTCATTTCCCAACAATCACAGTTTTGGGTCCCAACAACAGAACCATTTGTTGGCAAAGGGGCAGACTCAGGGTTAAACGCTTCAACAACGCACCAACAAAACCTTAACTACTGACCCTTTCAGAAACACTTGCAAAGTAGGTGAAGTCTCACCTGAGGTAGAATAAGGGAATGGTTACAAGACTCAGGTGTCTGTAACCAAGATGGGACATAGATATGTGATAATAACACTTCAAAGAGTACTCTATTAACACTTAGAAGGTGATATGCATTAATTCATTAGCTTCGTTAACATCGTGGAACAAACTCTAAGATAGATCGGCGCAGTAACAATAAAGGTTAAGCACTTTGATCATTTAGCACATAGCACTGAATTGGATCTAACATTCATTCATTATTAACACAACTAAAGCACTAAGAATCAACAGATCTATCTAACATACATAATAACAAAAGCACTAAGAAGATTTATAACATAACCAACAAAGCACAAAGAAAACCAAATACACAATATATACGTGGTTCACCCCAGTGTGGGGCTACGCCCACCAACTTCTTTGTCTTCTTTCTTATTATTCAATCTCTTACATTCATCCTCTCTTGTGCATTAAGCCACAGATCCAAGCTTCGCACCAGACAAGAGATCTGCACACTCCACACCATATCCTCCTTCGTAAAACTATGTCAAAGCACAGAGCCAAATTATTTATCGATCAAAGAGCCTTACATACACATTATGTTGCACAAATCACTTAGAACTACTTGCACTTAGCCTCACAAGCTATTTTCTCCCTTTTTACATTAAATTCTTACTTATTTATACTTTTACAATTAGGCCTAATCATGGGTAAACCCCATGGGCCGACATCCCATAACCCATTACAAAAACCCTAAGTGACCCCTTGTTGGGTCCACATATCCCACAAAATAAGTGATATTCATGATCTTAGCTCCGCATGGGCACTCCATCTTCGACCAACCTGTCGAAGTCAAAAAAGTGGTCAAGCTTGATGAAGGTTTCATCAAAACTTGGTCGAGAGCCAACACCTCCCAACCTTAGGCCATACCACAGAGTGCCTTCCTACATTATGCAACCCCCGTGACAATTAATGATACCACAAGTGGAATGATTCAACTGGATTTCAAGCTCAAGATAATCCAGGAAGGTTACTCTCCTTCCTTCGCTGACAACAATGAAAGTTTCCCCCTTACCACTGGGATTATGAACTGTATATGTTTATCAAGTGGTTTATCAACTAGGTTTTCTCTACAAAAGGGAGTCCCTTCTCTACTCAAGAGTCCCTTAGCGACCTCCCCTTACCAGTGTTGGTTTATGTCTAGTAAGGACCAATTTATAGTCCTTTTTTTTTTGTTCAGTTTGGATATTGGTCTTCTCTATTTCAGAGTCATCATCATAAAATTGGACAATATTCCTATTTTCCTCAATGAAATATTTCCATTCTATTCTCTTCTTCAATCCATTCTCATGAACACCTCTTTTTGTTGCACATTTTCTCTGTGAGTTTGCTTCTCAATTTTTCTTTTTTGGGTCGGCTCTTCTCAACCTCCTTCATGCTTTGTTTTGTTCATCTTATTCTTTCTTGGTTGTCTGTCTTCTCTTACATTGGGTGTCTAGTTTAGTGTTGTATTTCCACCTTTGGTATCTTCCTCATCCAATCTTCTTAGGATTATTCTGGCTTCCTGCAAACACAAACTATAGCCTACGGTTCCCATTTTGAAGGGGAAATATATGGTGTCCACCTATCAGGTCCATCACTTGGCCCTTTCCTTCCCCAAGATACCAATCCATCATCAATTATTAACTATTCCAACCACCTCGATGACTTCCATTGCTAGTCACATTGATCCATACATATATGGTACACTAGAAGGTTTATTCTTATACTTTGTAAGCATAAGTTGACTTGTTAAACAAGATTCTTGTTTTCTTCATAAATACAGCTCAACTTTATCTGGATTAGAGAACGACATGAAGGAAGAAATATAAACAGGATATAACAATGAAATACATAAAAAAATATAGAATAGAACATAGAAATACAATGAAACCCAACTTCTATTACTAAATAAGATAGAAAAATATTGTAGAACACAAACTGGAAAAATGGGGTAGCTTATCTCTAAACAGAAAGAGATGTTGGGTACACTTCATTCACAAAAAGAAAAGCTTTACATCACCCTCTATTGCATGCTTAAAGGGCCTCCTTCACCTCAATTATATATGAGAGAATGAGAGGAGAAAAATTCCCATGATGCATGTGGGATAAATTGCACTAAGTTTATAAAATGCCATAGGCCTGTAAAACAATAGGAATTCCCGGGCAGTCACCCATCCTAGTACTACTTTATCCTGAGCGTGCTTAACTGCAGAGTTCTAATGGGATATGGTGCATTAATGCTATGTTGTAGGCATGTACATAATACCACTAGGAAATCATTACATGATGTATGTAATTAACAAATAAAGATGACATTACATTCCATTCCCCATCAAAAGAGTGAATATCATGGTTTATCAAAACCACAGGCTCAAAATGATGATTCAGAGGAAATAGTGGATGGCCACCATGATCCATATGGATCATTCCTCCCCCCTTAGGAAGCAATGGTCCCCATTGCATCAAGTTCCCTTGGGAGATGGGGAGACTTCTACTAAATATGAAGCTTGGAGCATTTCTTTCCCTGCTGAAGAAGTTGTCCTTCTTAGCTTGTTGAAGGCTGTCATGAACCTGTTGCTGGAGGGGTTGGATTTGTTCAAACAATCTAGATGCATGATCAACCTGACTGTGGGAGGACTCTATCGATGAAGATGAAACATTAAGAGTATGAAGGTTTATGTTATAACCTTGCTTGACTGGGTAGCGAGGAGGCACCCCTGTAGGTGCAGCAAGAACATCTTGGTACTCTTCTACAATCTCGTCGATCTTCTTATGCTAGATAGAAAGGTCTTGGGTTGAGGTTGCAGTGTACTTCTGTTCACCTTCTAATTGGATTGTGAAGAGGCTAAAATTTGCAGTATGAGATATTAATTTATCTCATGTTCACCTTATGTTCACCTTTGCTATCCTGTATAGTTGACCCCCCAAAGTAGCAACGACGTTATGGGATCAAGACTCATAAAAAACATGACACCTCCACATATATGGTTGGCCTAATAGAACATCACATAATTCCAGTGGGGAAACATCACACAATACCTCATCCTTGAAGGGCTTGATATCGTAGGATATGCGACATTGCTGGATGACACGAATATATTGACCCTGGCGAAGCCACCCAATGTTGTATGGATGTGCATGTGGTGTTGTTGACAAATCAAACTACTTGACAACCTCTATTGAGATGATGTTCCTTTTTCTTCCATTATCAACAATAAAATGTAGTGGGGTCCCCTTCAACCACATTTGTGAATGGAAGAGGCTCTCCCCCTCCTCAGGATCCTCTTCTAGTTGGATCGTTGCAGTTGCAACAGTAGTAGTGGGTTCTGCATCAATGATCTGTCTCCTTTTATTATTTTATGAATCAGGGTCCAAGTTGGGGTTCGACTCTTTTTCTTTGAGCTTGGCCACCAATGACTTTATTGAGTGACATTCATCAGTATTGTGCCAAGGGATATTGTGGAACTCACACCACTTTCTGGTGTCTTTCTTAGGCTTATCGTTACCCTTTTTTGCCTACATCTGGGACTGGATCTATTGAGGTTGGCCTTCCTTTATTTGTCCTTCATTATCTGAGTTAGAGTTTCCTTTTCCATGCTTCTCCCACTTACTTTGTTGCTTGAATTTCTGTTCAATTTTGTCTGCATATCAATAAGAAACTCCTAGTGAGGAGATGTCCAAGAAATCCATATTTGTTTGGATGTACCTGTGTAGACCACTGCAGTACTTCAAAACCAGGTGTCGCTTAGAGTATTTGATACCCAACTTTGAGTGCAAGGTATGAAATATGTTGGTGTATTGTGACACCATTTGGTCTCTTTTTTTACGCAGAGTTTTCCATCTCATGTATTGGTCGTCATAGTTTCTGAGAGGGTAGAAATCCTCCTTTAGGGCATCTACAAAGGCCTCCCAAGTGGGTTCTCTCCTAAATAGTGTAGATTCATCCACGATGTACCTCTCCCAGTATCCTTCCCACCAAGATCTGACATGGGGAAGGGCCTTAAGGAGCACAAAGGTGATATTTTCACTGTCAATTTTTTTTTGGATAGAGTAATAACCTTCTAGCAGATTCAACCTTTTTTATAGAGCATTTGCATCTATCTGACCTTCAAATAAGGGGATATCAAAATTGACTTGTACCTTGAAGGGTGTCACACTTGCGAAATGGCTTCTTGTTGAAGATGTCTCAGCCACCACCATCGGTAGTCTTCGAAGGATCTGAGAAAAGTTGTCCTTCATCTCATTCCTCTGTCGCATGAGGGATTCCTTGAGAAACATCTTGAAAGGATCTCCTTTTTTGTCATCTCTCTTTTCTTCTTCCATGGGAGGTCGCTTGGGCTAGCTAGAGCAGTTTTCCTTACTAGCTCGAGACCCAACTCTCTATACCCTAACCTCTTTAGGGACCTACTCTGACATATGACAAGGAGCATCTTGTTATGATACCAATAATACAAATTATTTTGAGAATGACTTGAAGGAATAAATACAAACGAGATATAACAATGAAATACACAAAAATGTAAAAGAGAACATAGAAATACAATGAAACCCAACTTCTATTATTGAATAAGATAGAAAAACACTCTAGAACACAAACTGGAAAAATGGGGTATCTTATCTCTAAACAAAAAGATATGTTGGCTATGCTTCATTCACACAAAGCTTTACATCACCCTCCATTGCATTCATAAAGGACCTCCTTCAACTCAATTATACATGAGAGAGTTAGAGGAGAAAAATTCCCATGATGCATGTGGGATAAATTGGACTAAGTTTATAAAATGTCATAGGCATGTAAAACACTAGGAATTCTTAGGCGATCACCCATCCCAATACTACTCTAGCCTGAGTGCACTTAACTGCGGAGTTCTAATGGGATCTGTTGCATTAATTCTATGTTGTAGGCATGTATGTAATACCACTAGGAAATCAGTACATGATGCTTGTAATTAAAAAATGAAGATGACATTACATTCCATTCCCCATCAAAAGGGTGAATATCATGGTTTATCAAAACCACAGGCTCAAAATGGTGATTTAGAGGAAAAGGTGGATGGCCACCAAGATCCATTTGGATCACAACTCCACCTTACCCAACCACTCAATCAATCCTTGTTTCATCAATTCCCACTTGTGTATCATTCCAAGTACTTTCAAGGTTGTTCCCTCTCAATCACTGGTTTGTTGTTTTTCATTAATTAAACACAATTACATTTTTCATAAACACAATGATATGAAATATTGGAATAATTACATTCTTGGGGGGGAACGAGTGTTACATTCCCCTTCCCCTTTAAAAAACACCATCCTCAGTGTTTAGAACACCATGTATACACAATTATATAGAAAACAAAAATGGGTATGCCAATCTCATGGCATGTTCTAGCTCCCATGTAGTCTCATCTGCTCCAAAGTGTTTCCATTGCACCTTGACCTACATGATGGCTCAGTTCCAGAGAATTGTGCCTCTACTGTCCAGGATGCATTGAGGTTCAGGCTAGAATTCTCCCTCTGGCTCCACTTGTATCACAGTCTAATCAATAACATGATTAGAATCATGTACATATTTCTTTAACAAAGACACATGGAACACGTTATGATATCTAAAATTAGGTGGTAAAGCAATTATGTATGCTACTGGTCCTATCCTCTTCAAGACTTAAAATCGTCCACAATAGTGGGGTAATAACTTAGAAAAATTCCCATTTTCAGGGAAATTCTCTTGGGTTTCACTCGGACACACATGTGATCCCCCACTTTGAATTGTCTTTGACTTCTCTTGTTATATGCATAACTCTTTTGTCTATCTTGGGAATCTTTCAGATTATTCCTTTTCATAACCATGGCATGTTCCATCTCCTTCAACAATTCTGGTCCAACTGTGATTCTATTCATTGTATTGTCCCAACTTATTGGAACTCCACACTTCCTCCCATATAGAACCTCAAATATGATCATTTTTAATGATTCCTGATAACCATTGTTGTAGGCAAACTCTACCAAGGGTAAATACTCTTCCCACTACTTAGGATGATGCTTGACACACATTCTCAACATGTCTTATAATACTTTGTTCACCCTCTTGGTTTGACCATATATTTGAGAATGGTAGGTCGTACTAAATGCCAATTGTGTTCCCAAACCTACAAATAAGATTTTCCAAAAACTCGAGGTAAACTTGGTGTCTCTATCCGCAATTATGGTCTTGGCCAAACCATGCAATATAAAAATTTATTTTATAAAAATGTTACCAACATCTATGGCTTTAGAGGTAGATTTGATGGGAATAAAATGAGCCACCTTGCTCAGTTTATATAAAACAACCATGATCACATCATGTTTCTTGATTGTCCTTTGTAGACCTGTAATGAAATCCATGGAAATTGTTTCCCATTTCCATTCTGGAATAGACGAAGGTTGCAATAACCCAACAAGATGTTTGTGCTCAACTTTTACCTACTGACACTCTAAATTTTTTTCAATATATTGAGAAATGTCCTGCTTCATTCCAAGCCAATAATATACTTTCCTTAATGTGGTCACCATTTTATCGTAACCATGGTGACCTACATATGGTCTCCTATGGAGCTCATCCATAAACATATGTCTCAAATCTGTTGAATTAGGCACATACAACCTGTTGTTATACAACAACAACCCATCAGCCCCAAGTTGATATCCTTCATGCTTATTTTCCCCAGGTTCTCATTTTAGCCATTTTATAAATTGATTGAAGAACTCATCTTCCTCCAAGAGTATTTTAATACTCTTCTTGATTTTAGACTCTCTTATACTCGTTGTTTCTAAGTTTATAGTCTATACACTTCGGCTGAGTGTGTCTACCACTCTATTTTCCTTTACTTTTATGTGTTTGATTTCAAAATAAAACTCGCTCATCAATGCCATCCACTTGGTTTGTCTAGAATTCAAAATTGGTTTTTCAAATATCTACTTCATGCCACAATGGTTTGTCATTAGGACAAATCTTCTCCCGAGAAAGTAATGCCTCCACATATTCAATGGATGCACAATTGCTACCAACTCTAGATCATGGTTAACATACTTCTGCTTATTCTCATTGAGATTTCTTGTTTCATAACAAAACACTTGCCCTTATTGCATAAGGACTCCTCCTATTCCTTCCTTGCAAGCATCAATACAAACCAAGAAATCTTTCTCTAGGTCTGCAATCTTTATAATAGGGGCATTAGTCAAAATATGCTCCAGTTGTTGAAAGCTATCTTCACACTCCGGTGACTATACAAATTTATTTCCATTTCTATGCAATGAAGTAATAGGATTATCTATCTTGGAAAATACCTTTATGAACCTTCTATAATATCCAACCAATCCCATGAAGGATCTTACTTCTATCAAATTTCTAGGAGCATTCCAATCCATGATTTCCCTAATCTTTTTCAGGATCCACTGATACTCCTTTTGCTAAGATTACATGGCCTAAATATTGGATTTCCTTATGAAAGAAATCACATTTGTTGAAATTAACATAAAGTTTGTGCTCTCTCGGCACTTTTAGAACCATCCCAAGATGGTCTTCATTCTCTTCTTTGTTCTTGGAATACACCAAAATGTCATCCACAAATACTAAGACAAACTTGTCCAAAGACTTACTGAGCATGTTATTCATCAAACACATGAATGTGGTTGTCGTAGTCTCTATACCTTGTTCTAAAGGATGTGTTTTGGATGTCCTCATCCTTGATTCTCAATTGGTGATATCTTGACCTTAAATCAATTTCTGAGAAAACTGCACAATTCCTCTGAGATGATCAAAGAGGTCATTTATCCTGGGAAAACGATATTTTTTCTTGGTGGTCATATTGTTCAACTTCCTATATCAATGCATAATCTTAAGGTACCATCATTCTTCTTCACAAATAGGGTTGGTTCTCCCCATGGAGATACACTTGGCCTAATGTAACCTTTATCCAACATCTCTTTCAGTTGTACCTTCATATCCACCAACTCTCGTGTGCTCATTTTGTAAGGAACTTTTGAAGTTGGTACCACTTCAGGTACGAGATCTGTTGAAAAATCAATATTTATTTTCCTAGGTAGTCTTGAAACTTCCTCTAGAAACACATCCTTGAATTCCCATAACATTGGGTGATCTCCAAACTTCATCTCTTTTCTTTCTTCTCAGTTAATTACCTGTACAACATACAAGGGGCACCCTTTTCTGCTGAACTTCTTGATCTTGAACACTAATATTTTCCTTATTTAAACTAGCTTCCAAATTCCTTGCAAGGTTCTAGCATTGCCCTCATTATATTCATATTCCTAAATATTCTCTTAACAACTTAATTTCACCTTGTGTGAAGGTAGCCAATCCATAGCCAACAACACATCATATGAACCTAGGGGTAGGATATTGAAGGCTACCTAAGTATGTGATCCACTCATTTCAAATGGACACGCTCTAATCACTTCAACCACTTTCCTTTTCCTTCCAATGGATAACTAAGCCAACCATTCTCTTGCATGTTTCTTTCTCTCTAATCAACATGCCTCAACAACATGAGGTGAAATATAACTGATTTTATATCTCAGGTAAATTAAAATAGGAATATGTTTCTTAATAATAACACCCTCCAATTCCAACATAGAGGCTAGGTGGTCTTCCTGTCGATTCTCCACAATTGCATATATCCTCAGTACACTTTTGGCCACATCATTAACCTTATATGATTCCTGTACATTATAAATCTTCTTTCCATCATGTTTTCTATGGGGACTAACTCTCATCAGGTGTGGTTCTTCACATCCTTAGAATTGCAAAGGCTCCTACGCTTGATCTGAGACTGGGGGTGACTGTGCTACTAACCTTTACTCGATTTTATGCCACTCCTTTAAAGGTCAAATTTAAGATCATTTTTATTCAATTTATTACATTAAAAAGGTGAATTTGAAGTGTTTAAGAGGCTTGAATCCAAATTTAATTTAACTTTGTGAAGAAGCTTATTGAATATCATGTGCCATTTACTTAATGTATCCAACAAATTAACTACAGAAATAAGGAATCATAATAAACATCAGATAAGGAGTCACACATAAGGACAAGAGAATCACCAATTGTTAATGCATTTTACCTCGGGTGGGTTACGTCTCCAGGCTTCACTCATCCTCTTAGCCAGTTTATTCTCCTCTTTAAAATATGATTCTCCTTTAGAAATAAAAGGGCTACAGTCCCACTCCTGGTGGAAAAATCGAAGAAGTGCTCTTATGTGTAATTAAAAGTTTCTCACAACATGTGGAAAAGTCCCTCATGCAATGAGGCAAATATTCATGGACAATCCAAGGGAAAATTTCTCACAAAGTTGATTCTCACAATCTGTGGCAATGGTATCTTCTCCTCAAATACAAGGATTAAGTTCTCAAAACAAGTGGCAATGTCACTTCCATAAAGATGTGATCTCTTCTCCTGAAGGTTGATCTCTCAAAAGCTGTGGAATAACATGGACTCTTTTCCGATGGGAAACCATGGTCCTCTTTGAATCTACTGATTAGATTCAAGAATCATCACTGGCATTACATTTGCCTCACAATAGATGAGTTTCCTATAATAAATAAATACTTGTTGCAGCACTGCAGGCTCATCGAAATTTGTAGCATGCATAAATATTTTTCAAAATATCATAAATAAACCAAATTTACAAATGCAACATGCTTACATTGTGTTTTCTATGATAATTCTTCTGATCCTCAACCCTGATGCCGAAACGGGCGTCTCCTTTATGATCATGGAATTAAATTGGTTAATAATGATTTTCAAATCATATCAAATGGATGAAGTCACCTTCAATCCCCTATTGGGCCCTCTGCCTTGTAAAGCGTGCCTACAACCTGCAATAATTACTCTTTCTGCATTGGTTTTCTTGTTTTCGTATGGCCTTTGGGCATGCGCATCCCCCCTTTCTCTGGCGATATTTGATTGAGTTTAAAATAATAAACATGGGGTGGACTTAACAACTTGGGATATAGAGCACTTGGTCGTCGGTTGGATAATAAAGGTGTTTGTTTGGGGAGGTCCTGAGGTGAATCCCACAGGCCTCCCCTTTTGGCACCCATTACAACCACTGTATTAAATAGGGCAGACCATATATACATATATATATGTGTGTGTGTGTGTGTGTGTGTGTGTGGTATATATATAAAAACCCAACAAAATAAACTTGTTTTAACTTTGGCACCATCCATTCGATAAGACAGGTGCACGAAAATACGAAGGATGTGATGTGGTTGTCGGATATGGTACATTCCCCAGATTTTATGGTGAGGATATCAAAAACTACGAGATGTTTTCAGAATGCAACTCTTGCCAGTTTCTATTTTGAATGTGGCATAACCATCTAATTGGTGACTAGATTTTTGGGCCGCCACTAATTCATAGACTGTTGGCCAAATATGGTATGCAACCGTCAGAATAGGGCATTTTTCAGCTGGTCCGGTGCTGACCAGCTTGGCGCCCAAACGTATATTTTTTTTGACTTGTTTGGACCTAGTTCTCCTTGGGAATTTTTAGGTTTCCATGTGGCACCCAATGATTGGGCCACGTGGAACCTTTACACTCATTGAGCCTTGTTCATTCACTGTCCACATGTCGTCCATGTCATCAGGACACATGTCGTACTGTCAGATTGGTACGTGGCATTTTCTAGGTCGGTGCCACCTACCGCATTGTCATCCTGCGTCACCTAGGGGTCCCACGTGGGATCACTTAAGGGTTCCACATGGGACTCGTCGATAAGCCCAAGTGGCCACCCAAAATGTCAAAAATGGATGACACATGGTAGCCTCTCATTTTTCCATGTCATCATTACATCATCTCTACACACTTACTTGTTGACGTCAACAGTACGAACGATGATGTGAGTTGTATGGACAACTTGACTTTGACTGGACATAATTTCTTCGTCCTAGATTCATTTGAGGTGTCATTTGCACCATTAGAAAGATTGTGATCAACACTTTAACTTGACGCTTTTTTCAGTGGATTCCAAACAATTTTTATTTTTGGGCCTTCTGGATCCTCCTAGATCATTCCTCCCCACTACATGACTTTTGGACACCAAAAGTGTACATAATGAGATCATGCATGTATATTTGATTTACAACATCACTCATATCCTTTTCTACCTCAAACAAAAGGCCTAAAATATCATCATGTTCCATAAATAAGTGATTTTATACATTTCATCATTTTTACAAAAGTTCCCTTCTATGGGGTCTGAGAAGCAACAAGTGATTTACAATAATGGGCACTATCAACTAACTCAAAAAAAAATTCCATCCTTTCAGTCATCAAGACGAATGGGTCCTTCTTCTCGAGTTGTCTCTTTTTCGGTAGCTGGCCTTCTTCTGATTGTTGTCTTCCTTCCTGTAGTTCGCTTCCCTTATGAGTTGCTTCATTGATTGATTCCTTCATAGGTGCTTGCCTAACCTTCTTGTCCTTCTTGGGATGCATCTCTGGGTGGAGGGTCCAATAGGTGGCTTCATGATATCCACCCTTGTTACAATGGGTGCTATGGATTTTCCCCTTCCAGGTTTCCTTGCCCTTCCTTTGCCCCTGATGTGGAGAAGGGCATTTATGTCTTGGATTCTTCGTGGTTTCCATAAAATCCATATACACAACCATTCTTTTCCAACACTTGGCCACATCATGTTTATCCTTACCAAAAAATGTGCATGGTTTTCTATTCCATAAGCTTTGTTAAATACATGGTCAATTTGTTTGTAATCAAAAGCAACATTAGAATAAAGAGACCTCTTATACCTTGATGGGATGTCTCTAGTGCTGGAATGGAAAAGGGAGATAAATACTACAAAGGATCTTCCTTTGTAGTATTCATATCCCTTTAGAGATGTCTCACAATCACGATCATGAAATGATGTGCTCTCAGCCTGCACTGATTTGGTTATGTCACTTGAAGACTCGCTTACTTCTCAAGTCTTGGATTTTTATTCCTCTTTGTCTTTGGAGCATTCTCTAACCTCTTCTCGGACATATCCTATCCCTATATATCAAGGCCATTCCACCACCTTTATGGGCTTCATAATTCCTTGGCCATTGGCTCCAAGGCCTCTCCCTTCGTACCCCATCTTCTTCCTCAGTTTCGAGCCAATACCTGTGGTGTGATTTTCAAAAGAACCAAAACCATAAGTATCACTAAGGAAAGGAATTAAATGTGGAGAGTCTTTTACCTCCATTCTTTTTTTCGACCCTCGGTCATCTTCCACGTCCAACTGCTCTTCCTAGTGGAAAGAAGTTGTAGATGAAGCTTCTAAGAAACCGCCTTAGTTCTGTAGTGTCTGGATCACATCCTCTATCATATGATAGTAGGCACAACCAAAAATAGTGTCATGATCATATCCATAATTAGTATATCCACCATCGCCACAATATGGCCTCTTTACTGCCCCTAACGTGGAGCCTTCCTCATCTTGCACCTTCATAGCTTGTAATTGAAGTTGCAACCTCTGATTTTCCTCTTCTACAACTTGAAACATTTTCTTCAACTCTGCATTCTTGATCTAGGTGGATATTGGTGGCCACCCACCTATTCCACTTGGACCGCCACCATTGCTTCTTTCAGTTTTTTAGTTTCTTCACAATTTACTATTTTTAGCAGTTTTTTGGGTCCTGAACTTCCGGAATCGTTTTGAGGCCTTAAACGGTGTTTTCTTGAGAAAATGGGGAGAAACATGGATCATATATCAATTTTTCTCACCCAAAAGTTGTATTCCTTGGATAGATCTTTCTAACAAGGTATAGAACGCGTCAAACGGAGATCGTATGCCAAAGTTATGTCCCTGGGAAGTTGATGTACCAACTTACCCAAACGGGGCCCATAGTCTTGGCGTTTCATCCCCTAGGGTTAGGTATTTGGATGTTTAGGGTTTTCCATTGTTCCTCAATAATAATAGGCCTTCGAGCCTCATTGTAACACAGTTGAGAGGCCAGTAGTCGACACATCTCTTCTCAGAGATAAGCTACCAGCGCCCTAGCTAGTTGATTTCCATTCTGTCTGTAAGCATATTTCAGTCATTTGTTATTAATGAAATGAAGTCTTATTTCCACTACATCTCTATGTTTATGTGTATTTTTTTATTTCATTATGTTCCTACATAAATCCGGATCAATTCTTTGCTTGAATGCCCATAGTCTTGGCATTTCATCCCCTAGGGTTAGGTCTTTGGATGTTTAGGGTTTTCCATTGTTCCTCAATAATAATAGGCCTTCGAGCCTCATTGTAACACATTTGAGAGGCCATTATTTGACACATCTCTTCTCAGAGATAAGCTACCAACGCCCTAGCTAGTTGATTTCCATTCTATCTGTAAGCATATTTCAGTCATTTGTTATTAATGAAATGAAGTCTTATTTCCGCTGCATCTCTGTGTTTATGTGTATTTTTGTATTTCATTGTGTTCCTACATAAATATGGATCAGTGGTATCAGAGAGGTCTTCCCATTCTCGATCCTTCTTTGCATGTCCCCAACGAGATCGGGGTATAAGGAGTTGGGGCTCGATCTAGTTGAACCTTTACAAGATCATCCTTGCAAACCCCGACGATCGCCCATGGGGGAAGAAAAGAAAGATGAAGGAGCAGGAGATCCTATCAAAATGTTGCTCGAGGAGGCCCTCGAGAAATAAAGGAATGTGATGATGGACAACTTTTCCCAGATTCTTCTACAGATTCTGACTGGCAGCACATCGACATCTAGAAGACACTCTGGAGGCGCCACTCCTTTTAAGGTACAAGTAAACTTTGACATTCCCATATTTGACGGCTAAATAGATGCAGATGTCGTAGATAGATGGTTGAATCTGTTAGAAGGATATTTCTCGGTTCATGACTTTTCCGACCGAGAAAAGATTATTTTCGCACTCCTCAAAGCTACCCCCCATGTCAAGGACTGGTGGGAAACCTACTCGGAGCAAGAGGGCGAGGGAGAACCCTCTTTGTTCTCGGTCGAACCCACTTGGAATTATTTTTGAGATTCCATCAAGGAACAATATTATCCCGTGGGGAGCTATGAGGACAAATACATACAATGGACTACGTTGTGGCAGCAAAGGGACCAAGATGTGCATGAGATGACGAATCTGTTTCATACCCTACGCAAAAATTTGGGTATCAAAGATTCAGAGAAACATTTGGTGTTAAATTACCGTAGTTGTTTTCACAAATACATTTAGGAGGAAATGGAGTTCCTCGACATCTACTCGCTTGATGTGGCATACCAATATGCTACCAAGATTGAGTAGAAGTTCAAACAGAAGAAGTGAGACTTTGGGTCTACAAATCAGAAGCAAGGGAAAGGTACTCCCAAACCACAGAACAAAGGACCAAGCCAAGGCGGGGCATCCCAGGACAACCCACCAAAGCCACAAGCAAAGAACAACACCACAAAGCCAAAAAAGGACTCGGGGAAGTGGTGTGAATTCCATAAGAGCTCCACTCACAACACAAGTGAGTGTCAAGCCAAGCAGTCACTGGTAGCTGAGTTGAAGGCTTCTGAACCGGATGCATGCTCCGACTATGAATCAGAACCTGACAAGGGGAATGACAGGGGGAAGCAGATTATCGATGCAAAGCCCAATTCTAGCGTTTCCACCACGAAGATCCAGAAGGAGGAACCAGAAGATCCAGATGAGGCAGAGCATATCTTCCATTACAAGATGTGGGTAAAGGGTTCCCCGTTGTAGTTCAATGTCGACAGTGGGTGCCATAAGAACCTCATCTCGGTAGAGGTCATGAAATGAATGGGCTTTCTGACCACAACACACCCACAGCCATATACCATCGGGTGGTTGCACCAAGGACGAGACCTCCGCGTCAATCAACAATGTCTCCTTCCCTACAGCATCAAGCCCTTCACGGATGAGGTATTATGTGACATTGCTCCTCTTGATGTTTCTGATGTATTGTTAGGCCAACCGTACTTGTGGAAGTGACATGCTATGTATGAGTCCAGGCCTCGTGCTGTTATTATCACTTTGGGAAATAATATGTATAGGATACTGGAGATAGCACCGCCTACCACCATCTCTTTGGTTACTGCAAAACAATGCAGTAAGCTCATTTCCAAAACTAGGAAATTTGTTTTCCTGATGATCCACCCTCAGGGAAAGAGGAAGATTGTGGCCATGACCTCTAGACAGGGCCCCGCTGCATGAAAAAAACAGATGGATAAGGTCGTGGAGGAGTACGAGGACATCTTCACCTCCCCCGGAGGGGTACCTCTACACTGCCAGGTCAAGCACCCCATCAATCTGACCCCAGGTGCGTCGCTTCCCAATGGACCCATCTACCGATGCTCTGTCCTGGAGAATGATGAAATCAAGAGGCAGATTCAGGAGCTGTTGTAGAAAGGTCACATCCGGCCAAGTTCATCACCCTGTGGGAGCCTGATCATATTGGTGTAGAAGAAGGATGGGACTTGGAGACTCTGCATTGACTATCGGGCACTGAACAAGATCATTGTGCAGAATAGGTACCCGATCCCATGGATTGATGACCTTCTGGACCAACTCAAGGGGGAAAAATATTTCAGCAAGATAGACTTGAAGTCTGGGTATCGCCAGGTACCAATTGAGCCCTATGATGTGTGGAAGACTACATTCAAATCCAAGGAGGGCCTTTTCGAATGGTTGGCCATGCCTTTCGGGTTGACGAATTCCCTTGCAACCTTCATGAGGCTAATGGATGACATCCTGCGGCCATTCACCAACTCATTTGTAGTGGTGTACTTGGATGACATTCTGATCTTCAACCAGACTTGGGAAGAGCACATTCACCACATTCAACAGGTCCTCCAAACACTGCAGCAACACAAGTTGTGTGCCAATTTGGAGAAATGCACTTTTGGCATAACCTAGGTTCAATATCTGGGATACATTATTGATGAGCGGGGGGTGCATGTGGATCCAGCAAAGATCCAAGTCATTCGATTTTGGCCAGCCCCAACCACCCTAACAGAGCTCCACAACTTTTTAGGTCTTTCCAATTTCTATCGCAGGTTTGTGTTGGGATTCTCTCATATCACTTGGCCCTTGAGTCAAGTCACCAAGGGAGGAGCTAAAGCAAAATTATTTTGGTCTGAATCTCAACAGAAGGCGTTCGGGGAGTTGAAGCATCGTCTCTGCTCTGCACCAGTGCTCACATTACTAGACTTGCAACAACCACTTGAGATCGAGATAGATGCCTCTGACAATGTTATTGGGGCAGTCCTTACTCAACATGAGCATCCAGTGGCATATCACAGTGAGACACTTTCTGACATAGTCCGAAAGTATCCCACTTATGACAAAGAAATGTATTCCATTGTGCAGGCTTGTCGGCAATGGAAGCATTACATTTTGGGAAAGGAAATGGTCATCCACACAAACCATCAACCCCTGCAGTGCATATAGACACAAGGGAAGTTGTAGAACGATCGCCATCAGAAGTGGTCCACATACCTGCAACAGTTTCATATGAACATTAAGTACAAAAAGGGCAGCACCAATAATGTTGTAGACTACCTCAGTCGACCACCCATCGTGGTGCTAACCACTGTGCTCAACTCTTGTGGACATGAGACTTTTGATTGGCCTCTTCTCTACACAAGTGATCCAAAATTTGGCCACACATACAATACACTCTTGGAGGGTAAGAAAGTTCCCAATTTTCACCTCCAGGATGCCCTGCTTTGTCACCTGGGACACCTTTGTGTTCCTTCAAGCGAGCGTGCCAAGATGATTTTGGAGGCGCACTACAGTCAGGTCGCTGGGCATTTTGGGGTTGAGAAAACCATGGCAGTACTGCAAAAGTATTTCTATTCGCGGAACCTTCGAAAAGATGTCGGGAAGTAAATCAAGTCCTGCACTGCTTGCGCCATTGCCAAACCAACCATCAAGAAGCAAGGCCTCTATACTTCACTTCCTACCCTAAGTCGACATTGGGAATCCATCTCTATGGATTAGATGTCAGGCCTTCCTTCTACTAAGCATGGTAATGAATGTGTTTTTGTGGCCGTCAACCGATTCTCGAAGATGTCCATTATGATGGCCTGCAAGAAGAATATCACAGTAGAAGTCACTGCTAAACTCTTCTTTTAACGAGTGTGGGTACACTTTGGGATCCCATGGTCTATCATCTCAGATTGGGACAGTAGGTTCCTCAGTACATTTTGGTCTAGCCTCTGGTTGATGTTGGACACCAAGCTCACCAAGTCCACAGCCTTCCATTCGCAAACTGATGGCCAGACAGAGGTCGTCAACCGAATGATCGTACACATTCTGCGCATGTACAATTCAAAGCATCCACACACATGGGATGAGAGCCTCCCCTATGTACAACATAGCTACAACCAGGCCCTCCATAGCTCAACCAGCCACAGCCCCTTTCAAGTGGGCTTGGGATTCCAGCCACTATGTCCCATTGACATAGCCATGCGATTTGTGGCTACTCAAGAAGATTCAGCTCATGTCCAGTCTGAAGCGGATAAGGAAAACAACTTCATTGAGCACATTCAACACATGTACCAACTTACCCAAACGGGGCCCATAGTCTTGGCGTTTCATCCCCTAGGGTTAGGTATTTGGATGTTTAGGGTTTTCCATTGTTCCTCAATAATAATAGGCCTTCGAGCCTCATTGTAACATAGTTGAGAGGCCAGTAGACGACACATCTCTTCTTAGAGATAAGCTACCAGCGCCCTAGCTAGTTGATTTCCATTCTGTCTGTAAGCATATTTGAGTCATTTGTTATTAATGAAATGAAGTCTTATTTCCACTGCATCCCTATGTTTATGTGTATTTTTGTATTTCATTGTGTTCCTACATAAATCCGGATCAATTCTTTGCTTGAATGCTCGAGTTGATATCGTGTAGCTCATTGAGCCATGCCTTTTTTGGCGTTCTTTCCATAATGTCTTCAAAACATGCAATCTTCATCAACCCTGCTTTGATACCTCTTGATCTAAGACCGTGGGTGACCCTGTTACCAACCTTTACTTGGTTCTATGCCATTCCTTTAAAGGTCATATTTAAGATCAGTTTTATTGAACTAATTGCATTAAAAGGTGAATTTGAAGTGTTTACGAGACTTGAATCCAAATTTAATTTAACTTGGTGAAGAAGCTTATTAAATCTCATGTGCCATTTACTTAATCTATCCAACAACTTAACTGAAAAAATAAGGAATCATAATAAACATGAGATAATAAGTCACACTTAAGGACAAGAGAATCACCAATTGTTAATGGAGTTCACCTTGAGTGAGCTATGTCTTCGGGCTTCGCTCAACCGCTTAGTCTCTTTATTCTCATCTTTAAAATATGCTTCTCCTTTATAAATAAAAGGGTTTCAATCCGAATATTGGTGAAAGCGTCAAAGAGATGCTCTTTTGTATAAAGAGAATTTTCTCACAACATGTGGAAAATTCTCTCATGAAATGAGGAAAATCTCCATGGACAATCCAAGGGAAAAGTTCTCACAAAGCTGATTCTCACAATCTGTGGAAATGATATGTTCTCCTCAAATACAAGGATTAGGTTCTCACAAGATGTGTCATATTATGGACTCTTTTCCAATGGGAAACTATGGCCCTCTTTGAATCTACTCATTAGATTCAAGCATCATCATTGGGCTCTTTGCCTCATAAAGTGTGTTTGCAACCTACATTAATTACTTTGTTTGCATTGGTTTTTGTGCCCTCGTACGGCCTCTGGGCATGTGTGTCCCCCCTTTACTCTAGCGAGATTTGGTTGAGCTTAAAATAATAAATGTGGGTCGGACTTAACAAATTGTTCTATGTCCCACTTGATCGTCGATTGGATAATAAAGTAGTTTGTTTGGGGAGGTCCAAGGGTCAAGCCTGCAGGCCTCCGCTTTTGGAACACATTACAACCATTGTATTCAAGAGGGCTGATCATATATATATATATACCAACCCAACACAATAACCCCATTTTAACCTTTGGCATCAACCATTCAATAAGACGGGTGCACGGAAATCCGGAGGATGTGATGTGGTTGTTGGACCAAATTTTATGGTGAGGCTGTTGGAAATTGCGGGATGCTACAAGAATGCGACTCTGTTTCTATTTTGAATGTAGAACGACTGTCTAATTTGTGACCGGATTTTTGGGTCACTGCTAATTCGTGGACCGTAGGCTGGATATGGTATGCGACCATCGGAATAGGGGGGCTATCAACTAGTCTGACACCATATCCAGCACTACCCGGCTAGGTGCCCAAACATATAGTTTTTTTTAACTTGGTCAGACCTATTCCTCCTTAGGAATTTCTAGGGTGCCACGTGGTACCCAATGATTAGCCAATGTGGCACCTTTCCACTCATCGAGCCCTATCCATTCACTGCCCACATGTCGTCCTTGTCAGTAGGTCACACATCATACTATCATAATGCTACGTGGAGTTCACCATATCAGTTCCACCTATCATGTTTTCATCTTGCCATGTGGCAGCTCCTGGATGGTGCCACATGGCATCACCTGGGGATGCCACGTGGCACTCATTGATAGACCCAAGTGGTCACCCAAAATGACAAAAATGCATGACACGTGGCACTCATTGATAGGCCCAAGTGGTCGCCCAAAATGATAGAAATGCATGACACGTGGCAGCCTCTTATGCCACCACATAAACATGATGTCATCTCTACACAGTCATATTCTAACGTCAACAGTAAGGATGATGATGTCAGATTTACGAACAAGTTGACATTGACTGGGTTACACCAGAACTTTGACTGGCGATAACTTCTTCGTCCTATCTTTGTTAGAGGCATCGTTTGTACCATTGGAAAGCTTGTGACGAGAAATTTAACTTGGTGTTATTTTCAATGGATTCTAAAAACTTAGATTTTTGGGCCTTCTGGATCCTCCTGGATCATTCCTCCCCACTAAAGGACTTTTGAACCCAAAAGTGTACATCATGATATCATACATGTCTCTTTTATTTACAACAGAACCCACATCCTTTTCTACCTCAACAAAAAGGCCTAAAATATCATCATGTTGCATAAATAAGTGATTTTATACATTTCATCATTTTTACAAAAGTACCCTTCTATGGGGTCTTAGAATCAACAAGTGATTTAAAATAATGGCCACTATCAACTAACTCAAAAAAAAATTCCATCCTTTTAGTCATCAAGATGAATGGGTCATTCTTCTTGAGTTGTCTCTTTTTTGGTAGCTGGCCTTATTTCAGTAGTTGGCTTCCTTCTAGTAGTTGGCTTCCCTTCTAAGCTACTTCGTTGACTAATTCCTTCATAGGTACTTGTCTAACCTTATTTCCCTTCTTTGGATGCATCTCTAGGTGGAGGGTCCAACATGTGGCTTCATTATGTCCACCCTTGTTACAATGGGTGTAATGGTTTTTCCCCTTCCATGTTTCCTTGACCTTCTTTTCCCCCTAATGTAGAGAAGGGTCTTCATGTCTTGGATTATTCATGGTTGTTATAACCTCCTTGTACATAGCCATTCTTTTCCAACACTTGGCCACAACATGGTTATTCTTACAACAAAACATGCATGTGTTTCTATGCCATAATCTTTGTTATACATGGTCAATTTGTTTGTAATCAAAAGGAACATTAGAATAAAGAGACTTCTTATACCTTGATGGGTTTTCTCTAGTGTTGGACTGACAAGGAGAGCTTGCCTTAGCTCTTCCTTTGTAGTCTTCATCTCCCTTTGGAGATGACTCACAATCAAAGTCATGAAATGATGTTCTTTCAGCTTGCACTGATATGGTTTCATCGCTTGAAGACTCGCTTACTTTTGGGGTCTTGAATTTTTATTCCCCTTTGGTTTTGGAGTAGTCTCCAACCTCTTTTATAGCATATCCTAGCCCTGTATATCGAATCCATTTTACCAACTTGATGGACTTCACAATGCCTTGGACAATGGCTCCAAGGCCTCTCCCTTTGTACGGCATTTGCTTCATTAGTTTCGAGCTAATACATGTGGTGTGCTTTTAAAAAGCACCAAAATCATCAGTGTCATTGAGGGAAGGAATTAAATGTGGAGAGTCTTTTACCTCCATTGTTATTTTCGACACTTGCTCGTCTTCTCGATGTGTGTCCAAATGCTCTTCTTAGTGGGAAGGAATTGTAGATGAAGCTTCCAAGAAACCTCCTTGGTTCCCTAGTGTCAGGATCAAATCCTCTATCATCTAACAATAGGCACAACCATAAAAACTATCATGATCAAATCCATAATCAATATATCCACCATGGCCACAATATGGCCTCTTTATTTCCCATGACGTGCATCCTTCTCCACCTTACACCTTCATAGCTTGCAATTGAAGTTGCAACCTCTGATTTTTGTCTTCTGCATCTCGCAACATTTTCTTCAACTCTACATTCTTTTCTTGAATTCTTTGGTTGATCTCTTGTAGCTCATTTAGCCATGCCTATTTTGGTGTTCTTTCCATCCTGTCTTCAAAACCTGCAATCTTCACCAATCCTTCTCTAATACCTATTGATCTAAGATAGTGGGTGACCTTGTTACCAACCTTTACTCATTTCTATGCCACTCCTTTAAAGGTCATATTTAAGATCATTTGTATTGAACTGATTTCATTAAAAGGTGAAGTTGAAGTGTTTAAGAGGCTTGAATCCAAATTGAATTTAACTTGGTGAGGAAGATTATTAAATCTCATGTGTCATTTACTTAATGTATCCAACAAACTAACTATGGAAATAAGGAAGCATAATAAACATAATATAAGTAGTCACACATAAGGACAAGAGAATCACCAATTATTAATGGATTTCACCCCGAGTGGGCTACGTCTCCAGGCTTCGCTCAACCACTTAGCTGCTTTATTTTCCTCTTTAAAAGATGACTCTCCTTTATAAATAAAAGGGTTGTAGTCCCACTACTGGTGACAACATCGAAGAGGTGCTCTTATTTGTAAATTGAAGTTTCTCACAACATGTGGCAAAGTCTCTCATGAAATGAGGCAAATATCCATGGACAATCCAAGGGAAAAGTTCTCACAAAGATGATTCTCACAATTTGTGGCAATGATATGTTCTCCTCAAATACAAGGATTAGGTTCTCACAACAAGTGGCAATGTATCTTCCATAAAGAGACGATCTCTTCTCTTGAAGGTTGATCTCTCACAAGCTATGGAATAATATGGACTCTTTTCCAATGGGAAACCATCGTCCTCTTTGAATCATGTTGATTTGATTCAAGCATTGTCATTGGCATTACATGTTTCTCACAATTGATGAGTTTCCAACAATAAACCAAGACTTTCTTCCCTGTTGCAACTATCCATGCTCATTGAAATCTGTAGCATTCATACATATTTTGAAAAATATCATAAATAAACCAAATTTACAAAAGAACCATGCTTACATTGTGTTTTCTTCCATGGGCCTTATGATCCATAGATGCATAAACGAATGTCGCTATTTTGATCGCAGAGCAAAATCAGTTAAGAATGACCGTCAAATCGTATCAAACGGACGAATTCACCTTCATGCCCCTGTTGGGCTCTCTACCTCATAAAGCGTTCTTACAACCTACATTAATTGCTTTGTCTACATTGGTTTTCATGTCATTGTATGGCCTCGGGGCAGGCATGTCCTCCCTTGTTATGGTGAGATTTGGTTGAGTTTAAAATAATAAACATGGGGCGGACATAGAAAATTGGGCTATATCCCACTTGGTCATCGATTGGATAATAAAGGAGTTTGTTTGGGGAGATCTTGGGGTCAAGCCTGCGGGCCTCCCCTTTTGGCACCTGTTACGATTCTTGTATTAAATAGGGCCAACCATATCTATCTATCTATCTATCTATCTATCTATCTATATATATATATATATATATATATATATATATATATATATATACCAACCCAACACAATAACCCTGTTTTAACCTTTGGTGCCAACCATTCGATAAGACAGGTGCACGAAAATCTGGAGAATGTGATGTGGATGCTAGATATGGTATGTTTGCCAGATTTTATGGTGAGTCTACCAGAAACTACAGGATGCTGCTGGAATGCGACTTTCACCAGTTTCCTTTTTGAATGTGGCACGACCATATAATTGGTGACTAGATTTTGGGGCCACCACTAATTCATGGACCATTTCCTTGATATGGTATGCGACCATCAGAATAAGGGGATTTTCAGTTGGTCCATCACCACCCAAATCGGTGCCCAAACGTATAGTTTGTTTTCACTTGTTCATACCTATCCCTCCTTGGGCATTTCCAGGATTCCACATGGCACCTTTCCACTCATCGAGCCCTGTCCATTCATTGCCCGCATGTCATCCATGTTAGCAAGCCATGCGTCATACTGTAAGACTCCTACATGGTGTTCACCATGTCAATGCCACCTATCATTCTATCCTCCTGCCACATGGAGGATCCTGGGTGGTGCCATGTGTCATCACCTAGGGGTGCCACATGGAACTCATCGATAGGCCCAACTGGTCACCCAAAATTCCAAAAATGAATGACACATGGAAGTCTCTCGGGCTACCACATCATCAAGATAATGTCATCATGAAATCATATCTGCATAATAAACTTCTGATGTCAAAACTATGGATGATGATGTCAGCTGTATGGACAAGTTGACTTTGATTTCATTTGAATGAAACTTTGACTGGCCATAACTTCTTTTTCCTAGCTCCATTTGAGGCATCGTTTGCACCATTAGAAATATTGTGACGAGCACTTCAACTTGTCATTGTTTTCAATGGATTCCGAAAAATTTGAGTTTTCATCCTTTTGGATCCCCCTGGATCATTCCTCCCCATTAAAGGACTTTTGGACCCCAAAAGTGTACATCATGAGATCATACATGTCTCTTTGATTTACAACAAAACCCATATCCTTTTCTACCTCAACACAAAGTCCTAAAATATCATCATGTTGCATAAATAAGTGATGTTATACATTTCATCATTTTTACAAAAGTTCCCTTCTATGGGGTCTTAGAAACAACAAGTGATTTAAAATAATGGCCACTATCAACTAACGCAAAAAAAATTTCCATCATTTCAGTCATCAATATGAATGCGTCTTTCTTCTCGAGCTATCTCTTTTCTAGTAGTTGGCCTTCTTCTGGTAGTTGGCTTCCCTTCTAATATGATTTGTCAGATGATTCCTTCACAGGTTCTTGACTAACCTTATTCTCCTTCTTGGGATGCATCTTCGGGTGGAGGGTCTGATAGGTGGCTTCATGATGTCCACCCTTGTTACAATGGGTGCAATGGTTTTTCCTCTTCTAGGTTTCCTTGCCCTTCCCCCCCCGTGATGTGGAGAAAGGTCTTCATGTCTTGGATTCTTCTTGGTTGCCATAACCTCCCTATACAAAACCATTCTTTTCAATTAGTTGGCCACAACATTTTTATTCTTCCCACAAAATGTGCATGGTTTTCTATGCCATAATATTTGTTTTACATGGTCAATTTGTTTGTAATCAAAAGGAACATTAGAATAAAGAGACTTGTTATACCTTGATGGGTTGTCTCTAGTGTTGAACTAGAAAGGATAGATTTCCTTAGCTATTCCTTTTTATTATTCTTATCCCTTTGGATATGACTTGCAATCATGATCATGAAATGATGTGCTCTCAGCCTACACTGATTCGGTTCCATCACTTGAAGACTCACTTACTTATGGGGTCTTGGAGTTTTCTTCCTCTTTAGTTTTGGAGAATTCTCCAAACTCTTATCAGACATAGCCTAGACTTGTATATTGAGTCCATTCCACCACCTCGATGGGATTCAAAATTCCTTGTCCATTGGCTCCAAGGCCTCTCCCTTCGTACCCCATCTCCTTCATCAATTTCGAGCCAATACCTACGGTGTGATTTTCAAAATAACCAAAATAATTAGTATGACTGAGGGAAGAAATTAAATGTGGAGATTCGTTTACCTCCATTCTTGTTTGTGACACTTGGTCATCTTCCGGATGTGTGTCCAATTACTATTCCTTGTGGGAAGGATCTATAGATTAAGCTTCCAAAAAACCTTCTCAGTTCCCTGGTGTCTGGATCACATCCTCTATCATCTAAAAATAGGCACAACCGTCAACATTGTCATGATCAGATCCATAATCAATATATTCACCATGGCCACAAGATGGCCTCTTTACTGCCCCTGACATGGATTCTTCTCCAATTTGCACCTTCATATCTTGTAATTGAAGCTACAACCTATGATTTTCCTCTTCTACATCTTGCGACATTTTCTTCAAATCCACATTCTCTACTCGAATGCTTTGGTTGATCTCTTGTAGCTCATTGAGCCATGCCTATTTTGGTGTTACTTCCATCCTATATTCAACACCTACAATCTTTGTCAATCCTGCTCTAATACCTCTTGATATGAGACCATGGGTATTCTCTATTACCAACCTTTACTCGATTCTATGCCACTCCTTTAAAGGTCATATTTAAGATCATTTTTATTGAAGTGATTGCACTAAAAGGTGAAGTTGAAGTGTTTAAGAGGATTAAATCCAAATTGAATTTAACTTGGTGAAGAAGCTTATTAAATATCATGTGTCATTTAATTAATGTATCCAATAACTTAACTACATAAATAAGGAAGCATAATAAATATGAGATAAGAAATCACACATAAGGACAAGAGAATCACCAACTATTAGTGGAGTTCACCCTGGGTGGGCTACATCTCTGGGCTTCACTCAACCACTTAGTCGCTTTATTATCCTCTTTAAAATATTTTTCTCCTTTACAAATAAAAGGGTTGCAGTACCACTCCTGGTGAAAACATCGAAGAGGTGATCCTATGTGTAAAGAGAAAGTTCTCACAACATGTGGCAAAGTCTCTCATGAAATGAGGCAAACCTCCATGGACCATCCAAGGGGAAAGTTCTCACAAAGATGATTATCACAATCTGTGGAAATGATATATTCTCCTCAAATACAAGTATTAAGTTCTCACAACATGTGGCAATGTCTCTTCCATAAAGAGATGAAACTCTTCTCCTGAAGGTTGATCTCTCACAAGATGTCAAATAGCATGGACTCTTTTCCAATGGGAAACCATGGTCCTCTTTGAATCTACTGATTAGATTCAAGGATCATCATTGGAGTTAAATTTGTCTCACAATTGATGATTTTCCTGCAATAAACCAAGACTTGTTTCCCTACTGCATCACTCCATGCTCATCAAAATCTGTAGCATGAATACATCTTTTGCAAAATATCGTAAATAAACCAAATTTACAAAAGCGCCATGATTACATTGTGTTTTCTTCCATAATCCTTCTGATCCACAACCCTGATATAGGAATGGATGTCTCCATTGTGATCATGGTGCAAAATCGGTTAAGAATGATTGTCAAATTGTCTCAAATGGACAAAGTCACCTTCAGGACCCTGTATGCTCTCTACCTCGTAAAGCATGCTTGAAACCTACATTAATTGCTCTATATGGATTGGTTTATGTTTCATTGTATGACCTCTAGGCACACGCATCCCCCATTTCTGTGGCAAGATTTAGTTGAGTTTAAAATATAAACGTGGGGTGGACTTCAAAACTTTGGGCTATAGCCCACTTGGTCTTCGGTTGCATAATAAAGGAGTTTGTTTGGGAAGATCCTGAGTGTTGATGTTTTGGTAGCTACAGGAGGTATTAACCTCCATGGATAAACCTTTGACTAGAATAGAATATTATGGAACCAAGAAAAAAGCTAAATAGATGTGTGAAAACCCTGGAAGACAATTCGACTCAATAAAATAAGTAATATTGAAGTATTATGTGCAGAAAAGGACAGGTCAACCCTTCTTGAAGAAACACATGTTCACCTGGCTAGAATAATGTAAATAGAAGGTGCTTGAGCTCATTTGGTAACACACTCACACTCAAGAAAGTGGTGCACAAGTCTAGAGGAAGAGTGTAGCTGCAATGACTACAGCTGGGTACTGGTCTTGGTCTGTGGTTTGGGACTTTCTTCTTGGTGCACTACCTTTGGAGAAAGGTGTTCTCTTTCTCTCTCTCTCTCTCTCTCTCTCTCTCTCTTGGCTATCCTTTGGGTCTAGTGTTGTTTCCATAATCATTCTATATTTCAAATTTTACGGTGCTCGGGGGTGGCTGCGTGCCTATGGTTGGGTGAGAATATTGTAATATTGTCTATGGTGAAACAAGCACAACATTATAACAGGCTATGGGCCCACACCACCTTCAAAACAATCTAACCACTAGAAGGTAGATCCACAGCTTTTGTCAAGTTCGTTTTAGCACAATTTTAATTGCAGTTCCAATTCCTTCATTCCATTTCGTTCATGCCAGTTGCAGTTCCAGTTATAGTGCAAGTTGCAGCACCAATTGCAGTGCTAATTGTAGCACCAGTTGTAGTGTCGACACTAGTTGCAGTGAAAGTTTTCATGAAGTATTGGGACTAATTTTTGGTTATCCTAGTGTTACCTAACCCAACACATCTCCTAGTTTTCTCAGCCATCAAAAATGTCAAAGTTGATTTTTTGGGTCAAAGTAAAGGTTTGATTGGTCGAATTCAAAATATTGGTCAAGGTCAAAGTCAAAGACAGTCATGACTTCCTCCATAAAATTAGAGTGGCACAACAAAATCTTGGTCTCTTGGTATATCATGGAAGACAAATATTGACATCATCCTTACAAAGAACAAAGGGAAAAATTATGGAACCATAGACAGAAGAGAAGGCATCAAAAGATGGAGAGTTTGATTTTCGGAGCTTCCAAACACATGAACGTGGAGTAGGAGAAATAATAATAAGAAACTACCACAGATATGAATCTCTGGAAAGAAAATTTATCTTTGTACAAGAAACAATCATAGAGCCAGAAAGATCTCATATCTAATACATTCAAAGGAACAACACACTCCTTGGGTTGGAAAGAATACTTGTCTCAGAAGAAAATCAACTCAAGCAAAACAATAGCCAGACTTGAGGTTTTCATATTAGGTTTGATATTTTTATTATTTCTTCTTAAGTAATTATTGCAATCCTTTAGATTTTATTAATGCTAGGAACAAATGAATACTTAGGAGCATGCACTATTAATATAAATTCTTATTGTACTTAAGTGCAATATGAATTAACATCTCCTCTGGAGATATTTATTGTTCTTGTTCTCAAGAAGGACACGTTGGTAATGCTATAATGAATTACCATGAAATTGATATGTTCTTATATAGAATGTTATTATATTGTAAATACTTTTTCTCTTGTTGTTTCTGTTTCAGGAAGGTTATTCTACGTATTCTAGGAAGGTTACCACATAAAATAAAGACTTGAAAGGACTCAGTGATCTGGATTATTTTCGACACGAAATGAGAGCTGAGGTATAACACAAAAATATTTAGAGATATTGCAAGAGATACAATAATATAACAGAGATATAGAGGAAATAAACAAGAGTCACATATATACAGTAATACATGATTTCTATTAATGAAATAAATGTACAGAGACTGTAAAAGTACAGAGTGAAAGACTCGCTAGAATAGTGGCAGCTTATCTCTGAGAAGAGATGTGACGGCTACTCGCATCTGTGAGAAGATGATTATTACAATGAGGCTATAAGGACCCTTTTAACAAAAGTAAAATCCAAAACCCTAACCTTGGAAGATGAAAAGCCAAAAGGTTTGTGGGCCCCGATGGGGGTAGTTGATATGTCAACTTCCCAGGGGCGTAACTTTTGGATACGATCTTCGTTTGGGGTGCTCAATAACTTGTTGGAAAGATCTATATGAGAACTACAACTTTTGGGTGAGAACCATCGATCTATGATCTATGTTGCTCCCCATTTTCTCAAAAAAGATTGTTTAGGGCCTCAACACGGCCCCGAAAGTTAAAAACTGCTAAAAATAATAAATTACCAAAATTGCCAAAAACATGTTTTGGGCCAGTTGGAGAAGGTGGGTGGCCACCGATATCCACCTAGATCAATTCTCCCTCCTTAGGAAGTAATGGTCTCCATTGCATTGAATTCTCAGAGGAGAGGGGAAAGTGATTGTTGAATCTAAATCTTGGTGAGTTGCTTGCCTTGTTGGAACCGTCGCGCCGCTTGGTTTGTTGAAGGTCATCATGAACCTGTGGCTAGAAGGGTTGGTCCTTTTTAACTAGTTTGGCTACATGAGATGATTGTGTGCAGAAGGAATCTTTTTTCTTTGCTACAACCTTGTCGAACTGCTTCTGGTGGATATAAGGTGCTTGGGCCGAAGCTGTGGTGGTTGCAGTATCCTTCTGTTCACCTTTTGAAAAGATTATGGAGAAGATGAATTTTGTAGTATGAGATACTACCTTGCGGCACTGTTTAGGTGGGGCAGTAGTTGGAACTACCTCTAGTATCCTCTAGAGATGACCCCCCAGAGTAATAATGACACTACGAGGTCGAGACTCATAGATAGCATGGTGTTTCCACATATATGGCTGGCCCAAGAGAACATCACAGACATCCAGTGGGGCAACATCACATAATACCTCATCCTTGAATGGTTGGATGTCGTATGACAATCGACACTGCTGGTTGACATGAAGATCTTGTCCTTGGCAAAGCCACCCGATGTTGTATGGTTGCGGGTGTGGTGTTGTCGAAAATCCCAACTGTTTGACGACCTCTGTTGAGATGAGGTTATTCTAGCTTCCACTATCAACAATAAAATGCAGTGGGGTCCCCTTCAACCACATATGTGAATGAAAAAGGTGCTCTCCCTCTTCAGGATCTATTGGTTCTTCTGGTTGAATTGTTCCAGTCACGACAATAGCAGTGGGGTCTGCGTTGATGATCTGTCTTTTACCATTATTTTCATAATCAGATTCTGAATCAGGGTTTGTCTCCTTGTCTTTGATCTCATCCATCAATGATTGTTTTGAGCGACATTCATCGGTGTTGTGCCAGGGGATTTTGTGGAAATAACACCATTTTCCGGTGTCCTTCTTTGTCTTCCCATGAACCTTATTTTCCTGTGGCTTGGACTGGTTTTCGGGAGACTGTTTGTTAGGGCTATCTTTGTCATACTTTTTTTGTTGTGGATTTGCAGACCCAAACTCCCGTTTGTTCTGGTGCTTAAATTTTTGCTTGATTTTAACAACATATCGATAAGCAACACCAAGTGATGAGATGTCCAGAAAATCCATTTCAGTTTGGATGTATCTGTGTAGAGCCCCACGGTATTTTAGAACCAAATGTCGTTCAGAGTTTTTGATACCCAGCTTGGTGTGCAAGGTATGGAAGGTATTGGTGAACTCTGAAACATCTTAGCCCCTCTCTTTCCACAGTGTGGTCCATCTCATGTACTGGTCCTCATAGTTGCCAACACGGTAGTACTATTCCTTTACTACATCCACAAAAAACTCTCAAGTGGGATCGGCCCCAGATATTCCAGACTCCTCTATGGAACTCTGTCGGCATGTCTTACAGACAGTGTATGCTTTTCATTGATGGCAAGTACAACAATGATGATGACTTGAGTACAGGAAGGATGTGCCAGGCGGGCACCAAAATTCTTTTGGGAAGATGATGCAGAGCTAGCTCGACAAGACCATTGAGATTTCCCAATGAATGTTAGATCTGAGCTTGAGGTCTGACCAGTGTTGGATCCAGCAAGGTGAAATGTGAAATCCCGAAAACTTGAAACAGGCGCATCACTCGAAGTAATGGATACTGGGATGCCGGATACCGAGAGATGGAGAAGTCAGAGACTCTCAACATTAGGATTCCCAAAGTGCCAAAATGCAAAATCCCGAAAACCCAAAATAGGTGCATCACTCAAAGTAATGGACACTGGGATTTTGGATACTGGGAGATGGAGAAGTCAGAGACTCTCAACATCAAGAGTCCCAAAGTGCCAAAAAGCGAAATGCCAAAATTCCAAAAGCAGGCACATCATACCAAGATTTTGGTTACCAGGAGATGGAGAAGTTATATACTCTCATCATAAGGAGTCCCGAAGTGCCGAAATGTGAAATCCTGAAACTGACACGTCAGCTAAGGACACATGGCACAATTAGGCAATGACAAGTGTTAAGTTCATTCAACATTTCAGGCACATGTAAGTCATGAATCAGAGTGACACATGGCAACTATTCAACACGTGTCAATCCATGTGTGGCTTCAGTAGGTTTACATCACATCGAAACTTTCTATTTTGGGGTTTCACATAGCAAGCAAAAAATCCACCATCACGATGTCTCGAACTCCGAAATGCTGAAAGGGACCATTGTGAGTCTCAAAAACTCGAAGGGAAAACCATCGAAATACCGTCAACCGTCCATCTCAGTGGGTTATGTGAATCATCCGATCACTTCAGAGATTTTGTGATCATGAATTCTGTAATGTTGGAGTCACGATGACTCGAAAGGGAAAAGCTCCAAAATCGCAAAATGCGAAATCACGATCTAATATGAATTGTTGATCAAAGGGAGATTGTGGACCATTGATTCAACTCCCTTTTGGAGTTTCGGATACTAGGATATGGAGGAGTCAAGGCTCGAGACCCTTCATCATAGGAATGTCGAATTACTGAAAAGCCAAGATGCGAAACACGGTTAGGCTTAGCAAGAGGTTACAACCCATGGTCACATCGGCAGAAGATGGGGGAAGGAGTTAAGATTCTTTTTTCTTTCAGAGTTTTGGGGGTCGGGAAATGGAGAGAACTAAAATCCTCCACCACGGTGATCCCGAAATGATGAAGACCAGAATGCCAAAATGAATGCAAGATCCAATGAAGCCAATCCAACAGTGCAGGTGAATTTGGGCAGGATCAGAGGGCTAATATTGCTCCTCGCAGTGTAACTGCTAGAAACCACTGATGGTTTCTACTAGAGGACTTGAAGACACTTCGACGTGATTGACAGAGAAGGTGAAGAGTCTCGAGGGATCTTCTAGTAGAAAAATTACTATTCATGGAGGCGATTGACAGCTGGATGAGCATTGGAGCCTATAACTACAACAGAATAGTTGAGCTCGACTGTAACAAAAGATGAAGAATCTCAACTAATGGTGAGGCAAAGGAATTTGATTATGACACCCAGTGATGATGGAAATATGGGATGAACAAACAGAAGCTGAAGAGCTTCCATGATGAACAGGAAGAGCACTCGACATGCAGAGGATTCAGAACCATGAGATATAGAGCATGCACAAGATGCACAGGGTGGATAAGAATGTGGAACAAAGAAGAGATTGGTGTTGTTTTCGTTGGGAGCAATGCATGTGCAAATAATAAGGTGGAGTGCAGCAGTTGAAAGGCATAGAAGACAAATGGTGCATTGAAGAGGAATGGCACATAGAGTACAAAAGATAGAAGAACATAAAGTGCAAGGGATGCGTGCAGGATGACAGTGAGGCAGACACAACAACGAAATCTTGCAGAACAATGATGAGACTGGTAAGTTGTTGTTGAACATTATATCACTGTAATAAGTTTCAGTAACACATTTTAATAAAACAGGGTGATAGGGAGGTGCTAGGGAGGACTAGTGTCCTCAGAGGTTCAAGTGGGTGCTTGAACATAGGGAGTTGGTGCTTCCTTCTAGTTGGTGCTAGAGAAATCGGGGAGTTGGTGCCTTAAGCATCATTTAAGGCAGACAAGAATGAGGATTCTGAGCCCGATGAAATTGAAGCAAAATTTGTGAAGAGACTGAAGAAGGGATCAAGCAAATACAAAGGTAAACTTCCTTTCAAATGCTTCAACTGTGGTAGGATAGGTCATTTTGCAAATAAATGTCCCCACAAAGGAAAGGATCAGACTTGTGATAATGAGGAGAAGTACAAACAAAATTTTTTCTTTAAAGAGAATAACTTTAAGAAGAAAAGTCTTTGCGTAAACAATGATGATGATCCTTCAGACGATGAAGACAATGATTCATATATTGAAGATAAACTAAATGACTTCATACTTATGGCCAAACAGGACTATGATAATAACATCAAAGGGAGTGATGCTAATGAAGAAGAAGTTGTGGTTGACATGGAAGGAGAACTGATCAGTGCACTAGAAGATATTAACTAGGCTTTGATACTTGACAGTGAAAATCGAACACATTGAGATTATCAGATGAAGACTTAGACACTCAGACAGACTTAAATCATTAGTCAACTTCAAAGCCTCAGAAGGATTAGCCACCATTCTGAATCAACAAAGGAATCCAAAGCTGAAAACTAGTTTGGGTTATGAAGAGGGATCAAGCAGTGGTAAGCCAGGAAATGAAGAACCCATCAAGTTTGTCAAAAGTACAACTAATGACAACAAAAAACCTACAAAAACAAGGAAAGACAATCATCCACCCAGGACGAGTAAAGAAAAAGGTGTCAGGACTGAAACTGTAGAACAAAGAAACAATGTTCTCTCTGCTGAAAGACGTCATTAGGAAGAAAGAAATCGATTTGCTCAAAGAAGACAACCACTTTCCAGGTACAAAGAATTTTTCTATGGTTATTGCTTCTACTGTTCTAATTTTGGTCACAAAGCTGTAAATTGTTCCTTAAGACTTAGACATGAGCAATTAAGATTTCAAAGGAATAAATACTTCCCACAACAAAGA
>ML785157.1:415539-425735 GCA_009831015.1 Picea engelmannii
CAAAGATTGATACAGCCAAGTAACAGACCTTCACAGACTGCAAATTGCCAAATTAAGTCTAGGAACATGCAACTAAGGAGGTCAAGAAATAATCAACAGTCAATAAGTAGACAACGCTGCAACAATAAGTTTGACCTATTGAATAGTGAGATTGAATGTTACATCTGTCATAACTATGGACATAAATCTATTGACTTTCGTTTAAGGAACTATGAACCGGATTCGAAATCCCCTGCTTAAAATGTCAAGTTTTGGAAGAAGAAGGAAATTGACAAGTGTGGAATAGTATTGTCCTCTCAAAGAAAAATGAACCCTTGGTATATAGACAGTGGATGCTCCAAACATATGATGGGAGACAAAGGCAAGTTTCTATCCCTGAGTAAAGGCAAATCGGGAAACGTAACTTTTGGAAATGATGCTCTAGGTAAAATAAAGGGAAAAGGGATGGTGAGCTTAAGTAATGGAAAAGGAAAAGCCCAAGATGTTCTACTTGTAGATGGGATGAAACATAATCTGCTCAATGTAAGTCAAATATGTGACAGAGGATGTGAAGTGGTGTTCACATCCAAGGATTGCAAGATAAAGTCTGTAAACTTAGGACAAGTGGTGGCCAAAGGCATAAGGAAAGAAAATAATGTATATGTGTTGAAAGAAAATAGAGAAGAATGTCATCTAAGAAAATATGATGAAAGTTGGTTGTGGCATAGGAGACTTGGGCATCTAAACTTTGACCACTTAATCAAACTCATAAATCTCGAGGTAGTAAAAGATCTTCCAAGAATATCAAAACCCCAAGATTCAATGTGTAAACCCTGCCAAGTAGGAAAGCTAAACAGGACACAGTTTAAGTCCAAGAGATTTACTTCAACAGAGAAGCCACTTCAACTAGTTCATATGGATTTATGTGGACCATTAAGACAGGAAGGCATAGGGAAATAAAACTACTTCATGTTGATTATTGATGATTACTCCAGACTTACTTGGGTTTCCTTTCTCAAAGAAAAAGTTGAAGCATTTGAGAAGTTTAAAATATTTAAGGCTTTAACTGAGACTCAAATAGGAAAGAGGTTAAAGGCAGTAAGATCAGACCGAGGAGAAGAGTTTATGTCAAGTGACTTCAAGGAATTCTATGACAAACATGGGATCAAGAGAGAATACACAATCCCAAGAACTCCACAACAAAATGGAGTAGTTGAGAGGCAAAACATAACAGTGCAGAAAATGGCCAGGTCAATGATGAATGAGAAGAACATTGGTCAAACCTACCGGGTAGAAGCAATACACACAACAATCCATGTTCTTAACAAAGCCCACCTCAGACCACAAAATGACAAGACACCTTATGAACTGTGGTGTAAATGCTACATAAAGAATAATGATGAGAACCTTGGCAAATATGATGACAGGGCTGGTGAAGGTATCTTCTTGGGGTATGCTACAAACAATAAATGATACAGATTCTATAATAAGAGGCTGCATAAAATGGTTGATTGTATTGATGTAAAAATTGATGAAGGAATCCCAGCAAGAGAGATGTACAGGAATGAGTCTTCTATAGAAGACACAGCTAAAGTTGAATATGAACAAGTCCAAGAATCAAAAAACGAAGACTCTGAATCAGATGAAGACTTAGACACTCAGACAGACTCAAATCAGCAGTCAACTTCAAATTCCTCCTCCAGAATCATTCAAAAAAATCATCCTGCAAGTCAGATAATTGGAGAAAAAGACAGGTGTACAAACCAGGAGAAAGCTAATCAAAACCACTGAACAATCTCATATAGCTTTCATATCCATACTGGAACCCAAGAATTTCAATGAAGCCAACAAAGATGACCACTGGGTTAAAGAAATGAATGATGAACTTGATCAGATTGAGAAAAACAATACGTGGGAGATGGTTCACAGACCTAAAGGTAAAAACATCATTGGCTCCAAATGGATCTTTAAGAATAAATTGAATGAGCAAGGACAAGTTGTCAGGAACAAAGCAAGGCTAGTATATAAAGGATATGCTCAGATAGAAGGACTGGATTATGATGAAACATTTGCGCCTGTAGCAAGATTAGAAGCTATCAGAATGTTTCTTGCCTATTCTTGTCACAAAAGATTTAAAGTCTATCAAATGGATGTCAAGTCAGATTTTCTAAATGGAGATTTAAGTGAAGAAGTTTATATGAAACAGCCAAAGGGTTTCAAACTGTCTGATAATCCTGACTTAGTATGCAAGCTGAAGAAAGCCTTATATGGGTTAAAACAAGCCCCTCGATCCTAGTATCACGGACTGGATATGTATCTCAAAGACAAAGGGTTCAAGAGAGGAACAACAAACAACAATATGTATATTAAAACATAGGATAATAATTTTCTCATCGTATTGGTCTATGTAGATGACATCATCTTCAGGTGTAATAAGGATCCATTGGTACAATGGTTTTTTTCTTCCATGGAGTCTGAGTTTGAAATGTCTATGATAGGAGAACTGCCATTTTTTCTTGGTCTGCAAATTACTCAGAGGATTGAAGGGATGTTCATTTCTCAAGAAAAATATCTAAGAGAAATGCTGAAAAGATTTCAAATGGAAGATTCTAAACCTGTGGGTACACCTATGGTTACTGGCTGTAAATTAAGCAAGGATGATGACTCATCTGATGTTGATCAAAGCTCATATAGATCAATGATTGGCAGCCTGTTGTACATCACAGCATCTCGCCCAGACATAATGCATGATGTAGGAATGGTAGGAGAATATCAGGCTGCACCTAAATAGAGTCATTTTCACACTGTCAAAAGGATATTCAGGTATTTAAAAGAAACAATGACTTATGGTTTGTGGTATCCCAAAAATCAGAATTTTCAGCTAACTGCTTATTCAGATGCAGATTGGGCAAACTGTGTTGATGAGAGAAAAAGCACCAGTGGAGGATCATTGTTCCTGGGTGACTCTTTAGTAGCATGGCTTAGTAAAATGCAAGGTTCCATTTCTTTATCAACCACAGAGGCAGAGTACATTGCTGCTACTACCTGTTGCACTTAGGTATTATGGATGATTCAGACACTTGCAGACTTGGAGGTAAAATACACTGCACTGATCCCAATTCATTGTTATAACACTAGTGTCATCAGTGTGTCTAAAAATCTTGTATTCCACTCCAAGACCAAACATATTCCCATAAAATATCATTTTCTGAGAGAGCAGGTCACCAATCAGATTGTTCAGGTCCATTACATTCCAACCACAGACCAAATTGCAGACATCTTTACTAAACCCCTAGCTAAGACACCATTTGAATATCTCAGACAGAAGTTGGGTGTCATCCTGTCTCACATCTAAGAGAGTCCATCCTATTAGGGGGAGTCTTGTATTGATTGCATATCTGATACCTCCTAAAAATACTGCAGTAGCTCAGGGGGAGCATGTTTTTTCTTTGATATTGATGTCAAAGGGGCAGAAAAGAATAGGTACAGGTGCCTTTGTTGCCATCAATGCCAAAGGGGGATATTGTTGGCATGTCTTACAGACTGTGTATGCTTGTCATTGATGGAAAGTACAACAACGATGATGACCTGAGTACAGGAAGGTTGTGCCAGGTGGGCACCAAAATTCTTTTGGGAAGACGATGCAGAGCTAGCTCGACAAGATCATTGAGATTTCCCGATGAACGTTATATCTGAGCTTGAGGTCCGACCGGCATTGGATCCAGGAAAATCTGCATGCTCGTTAACGAGCAAAGCAAAATGCGAAATCCTGAAAACCCGAAACAAGCACATCACTTGAAGTAATGGATACCGAGATGTCAGATACTGGGAGATGGAGAAGTCAGAGACTCTCAACATCAGGAGTCCCAAAGTGCCAAAATGTGAAATCCTGAAAACCTGAAATAGCTGCATCACTTGAAGTAATGGATACCGAGATTTCGGATACTGGGAGATGGAGAAGTCAGAGACTCTCAACATCAAAAGTCCTGAAGTGCCGAAAAGTGAAATGCCGAAATTCCAGGAGTTAAGCTTCTTTTTTCTTTCAGAGTTTTAGGGGTCGGGAAATGGAGAGAACTAAAATCCTCCACCACGGTGATCCCGAAATGCCAAAGACTGGAATGCAAAAATGAATGCAAGATCCGATGAAGCCAATCCAATGGTGCAGGTGAATTTGGGCATGATCGTAGGGCTAATATTGCTCCTCGTAGTGTAACTGCTAGAAACCACTGATGGTTTCTTCTAGAGGACTCAAAGACACTTCGGTGTGATTGATAGAGAAGGTGAAGAGTCTCGAGGGATCTTCCAGTAGAACAAAGACTGTTCATGGAGGCAATTGACAGTTGGATGAGTCTGTAACTACAAAAAAATAGTTGAGCTCGACTGTAACAGAAGATGAAGAATCTCAACTGATGGTGAGGCGAAGGAATTTGATTATGACACCCAGTGATGACGGACAGATGGGATGAACAAACAGAGAAGCTAAAGAGTTTCCATGATGAACAGGAAGATAAATCGACATGAAGAGGATGTACAACCATGAGATATAGAGCATGCACAATATGCACAGGGTGGATAAGAATGTGGAACAAAGAAGAGATTGGTGGTGTTGTTGTTGGGAGCGATGCATGTGCAAAGAAGAAGGTGGAGTGCAGTAGCTAAAAGGCACAGAAGACAAATGGTGCATTGAAGAGGAATGGAACATAGAGTACAAAAGATAGAAGAATATAAAGTGCAAGGGATGCATGCAGGATGACAGTGAGGCAGACACAGCAGCGAAATCTTGCAGAACAGTGATGAGACTGGTAAGCTATTGTTGAACATTATATAACTGTAATAAGTTTCAGTAACACATTTTAATAAAATAGGGTGGTAGGGAGGTGCTAGGGAGGACTTGTGTCCTCAGAGGTTCAAGAGGGTGCCTGAACATAGGGAGTTGGTCCTTCCTTCTAGTTGGTGCTAGAGAAACTGGGGAGTTGGTGCTTCCTTCTAGTGGGTGCTAGAGAAAATGGAGATTTGGTGCTCTCAGCAAGTTGCAGCTTGTAAAATCAGAGGTTGTAGCCTCACAATGAGTTGGTGCTCATATATATGATAATGTAAATAATGTAAATAATAATTATCATATAAAGAAGAAGAGGTTTTTACCCTTTATGGGTTTCCTCAGGAAATATTTTTCTCTGTTTATCTCATATATATGTCTGATGTTGAATGTTCCATGGCTTATTTCCCTGCATTATTGTGATTGTCATTTGAGTTCCCAATAAATAATTTAAAAGAAGCATAATTGTTTAAGCACGGTAACAACTGATTCACCCCCCCCCCCTTCTCAATTGTCCAACAAACTCTGCTCCCAATAAGTTTCCCACCAATGTTTGACATGGGGGAGACCCGTAAGGAGTGCGAAGGTGATCTTATCCTTGTCGGAAAAATTATGAACAGAGAAATAACCTTCTAGCGATTTAACCATTTATCTAGGGCATCTACATTTATTTGACCTTCAAATACGAAAATATCAAAATTAACCTGTACCTTGAAAGGCGAGGTGCCTCTAAAGTGGTCGCTTGATGAAGATGCACCTGATGCTATCGAGAGGTGTTGAATGATGTGGGAAAAATTCTCCATCATTTTGTCCCTCTATCAAATGAGATCTTGCTCAAGCAACAGACTGATAAGATCGTATTCTCCATCGTTTTTATTTTCTTTCACCATTGAGGGTTTCTTGGGTGTGCGAGAGTGATTGTCCTCAAGAGAGACAAGCTCGAGACCCAAATTTCTATACTCAGACCTCGTCGGGGACATGCACTGAAAATGATCAAGAGCAGCCTACTCTGATACCACTGATTCGGATTATTTTCGACACGAAATGAGAGTGAAGGTATAACACATAAATATTTAGAGATATTGCAAGAGAGACAACAATATAACAGAGATATACCAGAAATAAAAAAGAGTCACAAATATACACTAATACACGATTTCTATTAATGAAATGAATGTATAGAGACCGTAAAAGTACAGAGTGAAAGACTTACTAGAATGGTGGCAACTTATCTCTGAGAAGAGATGTGACGGTTATTCGCATCCATGAGAAGATGATTATTAAAATGAGGCTCTAAGGGCCTGTTTAACAAAAGTAAAATCCAAAACCCTAACCCCAGAAGATGAAAAGCCAAAAGGTTTGTGGGCCCCGATGGGGGTAGTTGATATGTCAACTTCCCAGGGGCATAACTTTTGCATATGATCTCCGTTTGGGGAACTCAATAGCTCATTGGAAAGATCTATCCAAGAGCTACAAATTTTGGGTGAGAAACATTGATCTATGATCTATATTTCTCCCCATTTTCTCAAAAAACATTGTTTAGGGCCTCAAAATGGTTCTGGAAGTTAAAAACTGCTAAAAATAGTAAATTACCAAAATTGCCAGAAACATGTTTTGGGCTAGTTGGAGAAGGTGGGTGGCCACCGATATCCACCTGGATCACTCAAAGGGATTCAAAATTGAAAGGGAGTCAGTGATTAGAAAGAAGCAAGGTTTTGTGACACTTTGCACGATGCATAGGTACATGCAGCAGACTGAAGCGTGGTTCGAGGATTCTCTCAATTAAAGGGAGTTGATGGAATAATTTAAAAAGAAGTATCTTGTAGGCCTTTGTGTCGATTTCTAGGCCTTCGTGCTAAGTTGTAGGCCTTCGTGTCGAGTTATAGGCCTTTGTGCCAAGTTGTAGGATTCGTGCTGAGTTGTAGTCCTTTGTGTCGAGTTGTAAGCTTCGTGCCGAGTTGTAGGCCTTTGTACCAATTTGTAGGCTAGATGCCGAGTTGTAGGTATTTTTTCCAAGTTGTAGGCTTCATATTGAGTTGTAGACCTTTGTGCCAAGTTGTAGGCTTCGTTCTGAGTTGTATGCCCTTGTGTCGAGTTCTAGGATTCATGTCGAGTTGTAGGACTTGAGACAAGATGTAGGCTTCATGCCGAGTTGTACGCTTTATGCCAAGATGTAGGCTACTTCAGTGAGATGGACTGGTATGTTGATGATGTAGGAGGATCTCCATCAGTATTAAAAGGAAGACAGACTGGAGGACATCGCATCATCCAACGCACACTAAGAAGTTGATTGGACTCCCAAAGGAGGGAGCACCTTTTTGAATTTTGAAAATCATGAAAAGCAATGTAATAAATGTTTGGAGGCAATTTCCATTCCCAAAGATCCTTTCAGATTGTAATCTCTTTAATATATAGATTGATTGTACAGATGTTGAGAATAAATCCTCATCTATTTGTAAATACTCATTTATTATGATAGTATAGCAGTAGGTAGAAAGGAGGGAATCATTGAGAATCCCCTTCATGTATATAATGTATTTTCTTGCTCATTTGTAAACTTACTGAGGTTATTATTGAAGAAGTTGTTAAGTTGTTGAGATTGAAGTTGTTGTTGTTGATCCATAGCAAGGAGAAGGAGAGAAGCTTTGTAAGAACTCTGTATATATGTCTTTTATTTGAATATAAGAGAAGGAGATTGGTTCAAATGTTTGTGTTTATTTATCTCTGAGCCAATAGATTGAATGGGTTTATAGTTGTTGTCTTTTACCTATTCATGTATTTATTTCATGTTTTTATGAATGAACTTGTGAGTTTGGCATAAGTTTCAATTTTTTCTCTTCTGAAACAATTAGTCAAGGAGCACACAATGCCCACGCAAGGAGTGCACAAACCAGGATTCAATAGCAAGACTATGAATCTCAGGAGAGATAGAGGAGTGTAGCAGAGGTCGTGTAAGGTGTGCATGCATATACTCCTTTGAGTATATCAGTATTTGTTAAAATACCCTTGCAAGAAGTGCAGAAGGGCCAACACATTCAAGAAGTGTCGAAAATTTTCTAAGGAAAGAGAAATATTTTAAATACTTCAAGTGTTGGAGCAGTGCCAGGCGGGCATCAAGGGTCTAAACCCTTAGAACCTTCAAGCTCAAGAAGAGTTGGATTTCAAATTTTCTAAAGGAAGAATATTTGTCAAAGGAGGGAGATGGATAGACAAGATCTATCTGAGAGTTGGACGAAGACCAGACAACCGTCAGATCAAAGGATATTTTTGCTTGAGTTAAGCATTGAAGTCCTTCGGATTTCGTGCATTCAGAAGGTTGGAAACACTGAGGAGTCCAGGCCCTTGAAGGCCCGAATTAATCGTGGCCATTATATATCGTGAGGAAACGTGTCACATGATCCCACATTCTAGTACTAGAGCACTTCGGAGGAACTTCGAGGTGGATTTTCATGAAGACCATGCTTCTGAACAACCAAAGGCCCAAGCCCCATCCTGACCATCGGATTGGGTGACACATGGTGATAGATCTAGCCTTCGCTAGTTCACCGTTCATGAGGAAAACATTTTGGAGTAGAAAGGACTCCTGGAGACCGGAGTCCTGAAATCCATCAGTATTGTCGGTCCTCAGAATAGATGTTAGCATATTAACTTGTTTGGGAGGAAAAAGATTTAGAGGTTTCAAGGAGAAGAGAGTTCCAAGGCACCTGGAGGCCGAAGTCATATCAACCGTTGATATGAGAAGGGGCACATGGAGGGAAGATATCTAATCCTTAATACCGACGTTTGGAGGGTTGTAAAGCTCGATGATGGGAAACTCCCTGGAGCCCCAATACCAAAATGGATCTCAGCATCCACCTGTCATCATTCTAGATCGTTGTTCCCTAAAAGGTCGGGTTCATGGATCCTCCACTCTGAAGGATCTGGAGGTGAACGCACACAGAACTATTGAAGCCAGAACTTGCAAAGTGTAAGGAAGACCATCGATCAAATGGGTGAGGCAGAACTGTAGATCTCCTTCGGAGTTCATCTCTCCGATACGATTGCATGTAGGCACAGAAAATACCTGTCGAATCCCAAAATGTCGAAGAATTTTTGTGAGTCGTTGATTTGAATGGAGGGTGTAGACCGTCAATCCCATTGGATATTCGACACTCTGTGAATTTGTGGTTCGGGAGGATCACGGAGTTGTTGGACGAAGGCTCCCAGAGTGTGAAAGATTCGAGGTACCAAAATGGGCAGATACAAATGGATGAGCCCCCGATTTTAAGCCCAGGGTCACATGGTGCTAGACCTTAACCAACAGAGGCTCTCCGAAAAGGGTTTTTGGACCGAATTCAAAGAAAAAGGCCCATGGAACCAAAACTAGAAGGTCCAGGTGACCTTATGAGATGATACATCTCCTGGAACTTGAAGATCCTTAGATCGGGAGGTCAAGACGACCCCAGGAGAAGGTGGGGGTCTGCGTCAAGTGGTATCAGAGCATGAAATTTTATCTCTGTGAAAAAATAATCTTAGCACCATGCCGCCAAGAAGACGTAGGGACATACCTATAGAAAATCCAACAAATCCAACCATGGAAGAGGAGATGAGAAGACTCCATGCAATATTAGATGCCATTGAGACAGTGAAAACAAGAGAACCTGATGTTGGTGATGTCAAGGAGGTTGAGAATGAAGAAGTGGAAGAAAAAGGAGTTGTAGGAGAAGAAGATGCAGAAGAACACTTGTTGAGAGAAGTTGTGAGAATAGGAGCCATAGAGAAGATGGAGGTCCCAACATATGAAGGAAACTTATATGTTGAAGAGTTGTTGGATTGGGTAAGAGAAATGGATAAGTACTTTGACCATGAGGAGGTTGATGATGAGAAGAAGGTAAAGAATGTTGTCACAAGGTTAAAGGGACACGTAGCACTATGGTAAGCAGAAAAATAAGAGCTATGGGAACTATGGGAACTGTAGGCTGACAGAAGGAGAAAAGGTAAGAAGAAAAACAAGAGCTGGGATAGAATGGTAGCCAAGTTGAAGGCTAAATTCATACACAAGGACTATCAGATAAATCTGTTAAGGAGATTGTAGAACCTGAGACAGAAGAGTTAGAGAGTGAAAGAATACATAGAGGAATTTTATAGGCTGAACATCAGAGTAGGACATCATGAAAGATATGAATAAAATGTTGCTAGGTATATTAATGGCTTGAGATATGAAATTCATGATGAAATCAACATGATGATAATGAGGACAGTAGAAGATTCTTATCAAGTGTTAAGAACCAAACATCAATATAGCATAGAAAAACTTCAGGAAAGGTACTCAACGCCTTGAAAAGAGATAATTTCAGATAATAAGCCTCTTCGAGGGGGCAACCTCCTTTTACCCCACTTAAATGTTCAAGTACAAGATGAT
>ML785157.1:431040-456434 GCA_009831015.1 Picea engelmannii
ATGGCCTAAAGCCGACATAAATAAAATAACATTACTAATCTAAATCACAACTAATGGCCTAAATCCGACATAAATAAAATAACATTACTAATCTAATATGCCCCAATTAAGTGGTAATGAGCCAATATTAGGGCTTAACATCAAGTTTCACTGAAAGTAGATGAGAAGTTGGCCAGAAAGAAAAGCCAATGAAGTAGAGGAAAAATCTCACACAGAGGTAAGGGAATTGTCCATGAAAAGTCCCAGAATCCCAAAGCTAAGACTGAAAATTCCCATAGTCGTAAATAAAGAGGAGGAAATTCCATAGGGAGGCAATATGGTGGCAACAATTATTTTCCTTGATGAAGAGGAAGAGGAAGAGGAGGAGAGATAAGATGTTATGCATGTGGAAAGACAAGGAATATGTCTTGGGAATGTCCCGAGAGGAAGAAAGAAGGAGGAGGAGAAGCTCACATTTTTGAAGCACATAAGAGGAATGTTGAGGCAGAAGTAGCTAAAGATGGGAAATCCCTCATGATGAGGAAGGTTCTCTTGAAACTAGAGAAAGAGGTGGAAAAACCAGTTCATAGAAACAGTCTGTTCAAGACTGCTTGAAATACCAAGGACAGGGTATGCAAAGTGATCATAGATAGTGGGAGCACTGATAATCTGGTATCCACATAAATGGTGGAAAAACTAGAGTTGGAGACAACTGCACATCCAAACCCATATAAGGTATCATGGTTGTAGAAAAGACACCAAGTAATGGTAATTAAACAGTGCCAAGTTGAATTTAAAATATGAGGATATTAAGATGAGATTATGTGTGATGTAATACCCATGGATGTTTGTCATGTTCTATTCAGAAGACCATGGAAATTTGATAGAAATGTCATACATGATGGGAGGAAAAATACTTACACCCTTGAGAAGAATGGTTTAAGACACATGTTGCTGCCAATAGAGGATAAGAAAGTGAAGGAAGAAACCTACCCAAGCATACTTCTCATGAGTGGGAAGGAACTCTTGAATGAAGTCAAGAAAGAATAGGAGATGCAATTTGTTGTGGTAAGAAATCCCAGAGTCATCCTTACAAGCACTTCTATGGATGATCTTCCTGAAGAAATTCAAGAACTGTTAGATAATTTTTCTAACATAGTGGTGGATGAGTTACCTTACTCATTTCCACCCATTAGGAGTGTCAATCATCTCATTGATCTTATTCGAGGAGAAAGTTTTCCAAACAAGGAAGCATACAGATTAACACCTCAAGAGAATGAGGAGGTCAAGAATTGGGTCCAAGATATATTAGAGAAGGGTTTAGTCAGAGAAAGCGTAAGCCCATGCACAGTACCAACAATATTAAGTCCAAAAAATATGGAGGATGGAGAATGTGTACAGATTCTAGAGCTATCAACATGATAACCATCAAGTATAGATTTCCTTTACCGAGAATGGATGATTTAATGGATTACTTGAGTGGAGCAAGTTATTTTTCTAAGATAGATATGAAAATTGGTTATCACCAGATAAGAATGAGAGAGGGAGATGGATGGAAAACAACGTTCAAGACAAATGAAGGATTATATGAGCGACTTGTTATGCCATTTGGTTTAACAAATGTCCCAAGCACATTCATGATATTGACTAATGAAGTAATCAAAGAATTCATAGGTAAATTTTTTATTGTATATATGGATGATATCCTAGTCTTCAGTAAAACTGAAGAGGAACACTTAAGGCATTTGAAATTAGTGATGAGGAGGTTACAACAAGAGAATATGCTGATAAATCTGAAGAAAAGTTCTTTTATGAAGACATAACTCACATATTTGGGTTTTGTGATCTCTTCAAATAAATTGAAAATGGATCCATAGAAGGTGAAGGCAATCAGGGATTGGCCATCTCCAATAAGTATATTCGAGGTAAGAAGCTTCCATGGGTTAGCAAGTTTCTATAGGAAGTTTATCAAAAAATTTAGTAGCATTTGTGCACCTATATTGGACACCATAAAGAAAGAGTACAAGTATTTCAATTGGACAGAAGAAGTTGAAAATGGATTCATAGCATTAAAGAATAAAATAACAAAACAGCCAATTTTAGTTATGCCATATTTTATGAAGAGTTTATAAGTAAACTGTGATGCTAGTGGAGTAGCAGTTGGAGCAATATTGAGCCAGGACAACAAGCATGTTGCTTATTTCAGTGAGAAGTTGAATGATGTCAAAAAGAAGTATTCCACATATGATAAAAAGTTTTATGAAATAATTAAAGCCTTGAAGAAGTGGAGAAGTTATCTTACTCCCAAAGAGTTTGTGTTGTGTAGCGACAATCAAGCTTTACAGTTTATAACCAGACAAGAGAAGCTAAATAAAAAACATGCAAAATGGGTAGAATTTATGCAAAATTTTGATTTTGTCATCAAACATATTAGTGGGAGTTCAACTAAGGTTGCATATGCTTTGAGTAGGAGATGTCTGATTATGGAGGAATTTTAGAGTTGAGGAATTTGGGACAAAGTGAGTTCTGAAGTGCAGGAGTAGAAGACTTTGCTGCAAAGATGCAAGAACTGCATGAGAAAATTAAGGATCAATTACAACAGAGCAATCAAAAGTATAAGAGAAGAGAAGATAAGAAAACAAGGGGAGTGAAATTTGAAGTGGGAGATCACGTTTTAGCACACTTGAGGAAGGAGAGATTCCCACAGGGAAAATACAACAAGATGAAGATGAAGAAAATAGGACCCTGTAAGATCCTAAGAAAGTTTGTTGCAAATTCTTAAGAAATTGAGTTACCAGAAGATATCGGAATATCAACAATATTCAATGTAGCAGACCTGTATCCTTATAGGATGGAAGACACAGGGGAGACAGAGAACCAAGGAGAGATTCACTGGAAACAACAGATGCCTGTAGCAGAAAGTTATAGATGGAGAATATATTAGATCAGAGGATTACAAAGAAGACTAGAAGAAAGGCTTATTTTGAATATTTGGTTAAATAGAAATACCATCTAGAAGAAGATGCTAGCTAGATAAGTGAAGAATACATTCAGAAGCATGGAAAGACCATGCAGGAGCTCATGGACATGAGTCCATGAATTGTTTTCCTGAGGAGTATGATGCGGGAGCATCGCCATCAGCATTAAAAGGAAGATAGGCTGGAGGACAACACATCATCTAGCATGCACTAAGAAGTTGATTGGACTCCAAAAGGAGGGAGCACCTTTTTGAATTTTGAAAATCATGAAAAGAAATGTAATAAATGTTTGGAGGCAATTTCCATTACCAAATATCCTTTCAGATTGTAATCTCTTTAATATATAGATGGATTGTACAGATGTTGAGCATCAATCCTCATATATTTGTAAATACTCATTTATTAGGATAGGATAGAAGTAGGTAGAAAGGAGGGAAGGCTCGAGAATCCCCTTCATGTATATAATGCATTTTCTTGCTTATTTGTAAACATATTGAGGTTGTTGTTGAAGAAGTTGTTGATATTGAAGTTGTTGATGCTGAGCCATAGCAAGGAGAAGCAAAGAAGCTTTGTAATAACTTTGTATATATGTATTTTATTTGAACATACGAGAAGAAGATTGCCTCAAATATTTATGTTTAGCTATCTCTGAGCCAATAGATTGAATGGGTTTACAGTTGTTGTCTTTTACCTGTTCATGTATTTATTTCATGTTTTTATGAATGAACTTGTGAGTTTGGCATAAGTTTCAATTGTTTCTCTTCTGAAACAATTGGTCAAGGAGCACACAGTACCCACTCAAGGAGTGTGTAGACCAGGAGTCATTAGTAAGACTCTGAAGCTTAGGAGAGATAGAGGAGTGTAGCATAGGTCATGCAAGGGGTGCGCACATATACTACTTCGAGTATATCAGTCTCTGTTAAAATACCCTTGCAAGGAGTGAAGAAGGGCCGACATAGTCAAGAAGTATCGAAAATATTCTAAGGCAAGAGAAATTTTTTAAAGACTTCAAGCATTGGAGTAGTGCCAAACGGGTGTCAAGGGTTGAAACCCTTAAAAATTTCAATCTTGGGAAGTGTCAGATTTCAAAATTTCTAAGGGAAGAATATTTGTCGAAGGCAGGAGATGGACGAAGAAGATCTATCTGAGAGTTGGAAGAAGACTCGAAAACTGTCAGATTGGAGGAGAGTTGCACCCGAGTTAAGTGTTGATGTCCTTCAAACTTTGCATGTTTGAAAGGTTGGAAACACGGAGGAGTCCATGCCCTCGAAGGCCCAAATTAATAATGGTTGTTAGATCTCATGAGGAGATGCATCATGCGATCTTGCATTTCGGTGCTAGATAACTTCAGAGGAACTTCGAGGTGGATATTATTGAAGCCCAGGCTTCTGAAGAATCGAAGGCCCAAACCCCATCCTAACTGTCAGATTGGGTGACACATGGAGATAGATCCAACCTTTGTTAGTTCGTCATTCAGGAGGAACAACGTTTGGAGTAGTAAGGACTCCCGGAGACTAGAGTCACGAAGTCCATTAGGATCGTCAGTCCTGAGGACAACTGTTAATAGACTAATGGGTTTGGGAGGTAGAATCTTCAGATGTTTGAAGGAGCAGAGAGTTCCAAGGCATCTGGAGGCTCAAAGACCAAAGACATATCAACCATCAATCTGAGAAGGGACACGTAGAGGGAGGAGATCTACTCTATTATACCAGCATTCAAAGGGTTGTAAATCTTGACGACGGGAAACTCCCTGGAGCCCTGAATCCCAAAACAAATACAAGCCATCCACCTATCATTGTTCTAGACCATTGATCCATAAAAGGTGTGATTCATGGATCCTCCACTCCATAGGATCTGGACATGAATGCACATAGAACTGTCGAAGCCCAAACTTGTGAAGTTTAAGGAAGACAGTCGATCATACGAGTGACAAAGGAACATAGATATCCTTTGGATTTAGGATCTTCGGGAAGATTGCATGTAGGCGTAGGAAAGACCTGCTGAAACCCAGACGGTCGAAGAATTTTTGCCAGCCCTTGATTTGAGTGGAGGGTGTAGACCATCAATCCCGTCAGGGATTCAACACTCTGTGAATTTGTGGTTTGGGAGAATCACAGAGTTGACTTTGAATTTAACTTTTCATGCATTGGGGCATCAAACTTTGACTAGGTTTGACCATAACATTGAATAGCCATAACTTATTCATCCTAGCTCTATTTGAGGCATATGATTCCTCTTCCTGGAAGTAATCTTTCCCACATCATTTTGAGACACTCCATGCTTCTGTCCATTTGAAGGGGTTTTCAACCTCTCCAACTCTTGCAACTCCACACTACTTAGGACTTGCTACATATGTTTTTGAATTTTCGATAAACTCTGCAATAATACTGCATTCAACTCATCCTGCTCAGCCTGAGTTCTCATGAGACTTTCATTGTCTTCCTTCATACTTCTAACAGGGGCCATCAAATCTAGAGGAGTTTCTTTGTCCCTTGGGACATTGGATTCCCCATCTCTAAGGTGAAAGGTGTCACCCATACCGTTCACCTGTACTTCCTTTCAATACATCCTATGTGTAGAGACAATAAAAATTATTAGTAATCACATTATCAATTCAAAGCATGCATGTTAATAAACATTAATTTTTTTTCTTATGCTAGACTAGAGTTTGGACTCCGCTTTGATACCACTTTGTATCACACCCAACCCCCTAACTCTCTCTTATGCTAGTGGGATGTTAATATTTATCTCTCTCAACTCAGCTATGATCTGATCCTAAGGACCATAGATGATTTTTTCTCCCCGTGATATTTCTAATGATTGTAACCATGCCTAAATCCAATCTTTGGATCTAAATTTATAGCCTCCCAAATTATCCATCTCTCTTCCTCATGGAATCCACATGGCTTCCTACCACTCATACCATCCAATGTGTCACTGGAATGGCATTGATGTGGCATGTTCCTAACTCACCGTTCTAGGGTTCCAACTTTGTAAAGCCTTTCATCGTCATTATCAAAGGTTTACTCATATGGAGTACTAAACATTCAACAATGAATGCTTCAACGATGACCCACCCATCGGACCATTCCCCAAATCTGATGGTGCTTGGGTCTGACCTTCAACGAATCCAATCATGTCGACACCCCAACCTGCATGCCAGATGACTTCCAAGTCCTCGACCTCCCTCATGATAATTGGGTAGGACCTACACATGTCCACAACTGAGATCTACTCATATCACCCTCCTGTCAATCATGACCTACCATTCCATCTCCAGATTGCATCATTGTCAGAACATGCTCCTATCCACACTTTTGGACCCATTCCTGGAATCCTTCGACAAATATCTAGGATATATCAACATCTAAATATGATGGTACAGATTTCAATTGAAGTCATAAGGGCTTCTGACCCCCTTCGTGACATCTCATGTCCATATACCATGCCCATGGTGACATATGTCACTACAAGGGACACACTGACAGCTCTGTTGGCATGCCATGTTACCATGACATCATTACCCATACCACTCTATAGCACACTTGACCCCCTAAATTTCTTTTAGGATGGTGGGATGTTAATATTTATCTCTCTTAACTCAGCTCTGATATGTTCCTAAGGACCATAGATGGATTATGATCCACATGAGATTTCCAATGACTGTAACCATGCCTAAATCCAATCTTTGGATCTAAATTTACATCCTCCAAAATTATCCATCCCTCTTCCTTGTGGAATCCATGTCGCTTCCTACCACTCATACAATCCAATGTGGCACTGGCATGGCACCTACCTAAATCATCATTCCATGGTTCTGACTTCACGAAACCTTTCGTCATTGTCGTTGGGGTTTTACTCCCACGGAGTAATAAACATTCAACACTGAATGCTTTGATGACAACCCACCCATCGGAGCATTACCAGATCCACTGACTCTTGGGTCTAAACTTCAACAACTTCGATCACGTCGACACCCCAACTTGCATGCCAGATGATGTACAAGTCCAAGACCTCTCTCATGGTAAACAAGAAGGACCTACACATATCAGCAACCGATCTCTACTCATCTCACTCACCTTGTAATCAATATCTTTCATTCAATCTCAATATCTCATCGTCGTTGGCACATAATCCTATCCACACTTATAGACCCATGCCCGACATCCTCTTGCAAATGAATACGATCTTTCAACTTCCATATCTGGCGGTCTAGATTTTCGTTGAAGTCATAAGGGATTTCAGGCCCCTTCGTGACATATTATATCCATCAACCAATCCCCTAGTGACATATGTCACTACAAGAGACACACTGGTAGCCCTGTTGGCTCACCACATTACCATGACATGATTACCCCCTTCTCATTTAAATGGAACCTATAGTGGATATAAACTCTCCTCCATATACCAATCAAAGACTCTCATTTCTTTCCCAAGTATTCATAATCGTCGACACTCTTCTGGGGGATTTCACCCCAAATTCATCGATCTACACTATCCTGACAACAACATGATTGGAACCAATGGTCCATATCTTACCAAGGTCACTCTCGACAGATCAACAATCCTCATCTCATCTTATGGTTTTTTTCATCATCATATTTCTCATAAGTTTAAGAACTCTATAATTCTTGACGATGATGCCTTTCTGACGAAGGGTTGAGATCTACTCACCCTATCAAATAAATGACCACGAGATCTCCCGACTCGGGTCTTTTTTTCCATCGATTAACGCTCGATTAGGGACTTAGCCAATTTCCAGGTTTCTTCAAGAATTTCACCAAGTCTTCAGGAGTCGGAAAACCACTCTAAAACCATCAAATGCATTTCAACTTCATTATAGATAAGCTTCTTTCATATATTGCAAGTTATCCACATAAATATCATGGTTTTCTTAGGACTCAGGGTCCTCCATTGCTCACAGGGATCTCTCTGAACTTTAGGACATTTGCATCATCGAGTAAACAATATTTTTTTCCATGTCTTGAAAACTTTCATCCAAAGCTTCAAGGTACTTAAGGACATAGAGTGTCCCCACTTATTCATTTTCAACATTTAACAAATTAAACTATGGCAAAAACAAGAATATCCCAATCACTCAAGGATTCCATTAATTGATTGTAAGAATTAACATTTCCTATTTAAATCAGACTATTACATGTATATATCATTCATACACAATTAAACAGACTAAAATAAATACTTATTTCAATCAGGAAAATTGCCAACGCCAACTAATTGAGAGAGGATTCCTTTCCTCCTAACCTTTGGCCATACCACTGAGTGCCTTCCTACAACATGCCACCCCCATTCCAATCCATGATACCAAAAGGGGAATAATTCAATTGGATTCCAAGCTCAACATGATCTAGGAAGGTTACTCTCCTTCCTTCGCTGACAACAACAAAAGTTACCCCCTTCCCACTGGTCTCAACAACTCCACAGATTTATCAGGTGGTTTATGTATTGGATTTCCTCTGCACCAATGATTCCCTTCTTTGCTAAACAATTCCTTAGTGACCTCCCCTTACCAGTGTCGATTTATTTCTAGTAAGCACTAAGTTGTAGTCCTTTTTTTTTCTCCAGTTCAGATCTGGGTCTTCTATGTTTCAGGATGGTCATCATAAAATTGGACAATATTCCTATTTTCCTCAAGGAAATCTTTCCATTATCTTCACGTTTTCAATTTTTTCTCACAAAATCATTTGTTCCCTGCACCCTTTCTCTGTGAGTATGATGTTCACTTATTCTTTCCTGGGTCAGCTCTTCTCAAGCTCCTTCATGCTTTGTTATGTTTGTCTTCTATTAGCTTGGTCACCTGTATTCTCTTATATTGGGTGTATGGTATGGTGGTGTCTTTCCACCTTTGGTCTCTTCCTCATCCATTCTTCTTGGGGTTCTTGTGGCTTCCTGCAGACAAAAGCAATAGCTCGTAGTTCCCATTATAAAGGGGAAATCCATGGTGTCCCCTTGTCAATACCTTCAATTGGACCTTGCCTTCCCCAAGATACCAATCCATAAAAAAATATTAATTGTTCCAACCACCTCGGTGACTTCAATTACTAGTCATGTGGCTCCATACAGATCTAGTATGTTGAAAGGTGTATTTTTATGCTTTGTAAGCATAATATGGATTTCTAAATAAGATTATTGTTTTCTTAATAAAAACATCTCATCACCACCTTACCCGACCACTCAATCAATCCCTACTTCATCAATTCCCATGTGTATCATGACCAATACTTTCAAGGTTGTTCCCTCTCAGTCAATGATTGGGTGTTTTCATTAATTAAACAAAATTACATGCTTCATAAACATAATCATATGAATTCTTGGCATAACTACAATCTTGGGGGAAGATAGGGTGTTACAATATATCTATATGTGTGTGTGTGTGTCGACATATATGTATTAAGATAGTACTAATGGTATATATACTAGTGTATATGTTGACAATGCACTACTATAATAGTGTATTATATATGTAGTATAATATAAACTAGTATATATGTATGTCGATATATAGAATACTACATATACTCGTATAATACACTTGTATAAATATTGGTATATACACTAGTATATATACCAAGATAATATGTTTGTATATATAACAATAACAATAATATTAATAATCTAATTCTAAGGTCACGACTAATACAAACACCAAATTGGTCTATAAGACCCCATATGGATTTGAATTTGTGACCTCTTATGAGGAAGAACAAGCTCTTCACTATTAGGCCCACTACTGTATATACCAACATAATATGTCGGTATATACTAGTGTATATATCTACATAATATGTCGATATATACCCTAATATGTATTTTGACATATATGTCGATATATATACTAGTATGTAGACCGACATATATGTCAATATACATACTAGTGTATATACTGACATATATGTTGGTATATATACTAGTGTATATACCAGTATATATACTAACGTATGTGTCAGTATGTAACCTTAGTATATATACCAAATAGCACTATGTTAGTATAGTATATATACACTAGAATATATACCAAAATATGTGTATGTTGGTATATACTAAGTATATATAATGACATATATGTCAACATATACACTGCTAGTATTATACTACTATATAGGTATCAACATGTATATTAGTTTATATATTAGTATATATAATGAAATATATGTTGGTATGTAACTGTAGTATATATACCAAATAGTACTATGTTATTACATAATATGTTAGTATAGTATATATACACTAGCATATATACCAAAAATATGTATGTTGGTATATACTACTAGTATAGTATAATATACACATTATTGTATATGTACCAACATATAGGTATACTAGTATATATACTGACATATATGTTAGTATGTAACCTTAGTACATATACCAAATAAAACTATGTTAGTACATAAAATGTTGATATGGTACTATGCACCTAACATGTATGTTAGTATACATACCAATAGTATAGTATATATAATATTATATATGTATCAATAGGAAATTCGACCAATAGAAACTATGAATGAGGAGCTAGGATCATTGAACAACAATAACTATGACAAAAAATAACTATGATCGATAGGAAATATGAACCATAGGATATATGAACGAGTATCTAGGATCTTTGACCGATAGGAACTATGATCATAGTTCTTGTCTGTCCTAGTTCATGTCAGTCATAGTTCCTATTGATCAATATCCTACTTCCTTGGTTAGAGTTCTTGTTGGTATCATTCATATTTCCTAGGTTATATTTCTTTTTGGTATAATTCATAGTTCCTGTTGCTCACATTTATTTAGTTAGAGTTCCTTCATTAAATTTATTGTTACTCAAATTTTATCAATCAAAGTTATTATCGGTCACAGTTCTGATTGTTCATAGTTCTTATTGGTCATAGTTCATATTGGTATCGATTATAGTTCTTGTCAGTCATATTTCATGTTGGTCATAGTTCCAATTAGTCAAAGATCCCAGTTCCTCGATCATAGTTCATATCGGTTATAGTTCCTATCGATCCTAGTTCCTATCGTTCATAGTTCCTATTAGTCAAAGATCATAATTCCTTGATCAAAGTTCCTATTGGTATCAATCATAGTTCATATTGGTCATAGTTCCTCGGTTATATTTCCTTCATCAAATTTCTTGTCAATCATGGATGGGAAACTATTGAGTTAATGTTTCCTTTTTTTGATGTCAATAATGGGCTATAATTTCTCCTTAAATAGTCTTTGGAGTGCCCACCCTCATGCTTCCTAAAATGATGTGCAAGTTCTATTTGAGTGGGCCCCATTAATACTATTACATGCCCAAATAGACACCCTATCGCAAGCTAACACTAGATAGGTAAACTCTATCTAAAATAGGCATGTAATTTCCTTCATGAGTATGCCCTAGGAAAGAGTGTTATTATAACTAAACCTATTTGGAATTTCTAACACAAATGGAATGTAAATCCTCAAAAGATGCATCTCTCTTGTGATAAAAATAAGTTTATCATGCTAAAAATAGGCTTGTAACTACTCTCAACTACTAATTAATCATAAGATTTTTTTATTTTGTTTGGGAATATTTTTTCCATTATGGAAAGAAACATATGTTTTGTAGTAGTAATATTTATGGATTGACATTATATCAAGATAAACATTTCAAATTCCATGTGGTATTAAACGAATTTATTATCTTACAATACAAAAATAAAAAAAAATTCCCATACCTCATCTGATGATGTTTCTGGATCAAGACCAACCATCATAGTTTGAAGTACTTCCTTGAACACAAGTTATCATCACTAGAACAACATAACTGGGCCACCAAGATAGTAGGGTATGGCTATGATATTGTTTGTAATAAAGGTAAAGAAAATTTGGTAATTGACGCCTTATCTTGACAATTTGAGGAGGATGGATCTCTTTTCTCATTATCTTTACCCATTCCAGGTCGGATTGAGGAAGCCCATCAAGAATGGTTGGAAAATGATAGTATCATTCAAATCATCCATAGGATTCAAGTGGTGTATCAAAAATTCCACACTAGATAACCCAACATCTAGATATGAAAGGACAATTCGGTTATGGCTCAAAAGATAATGAAGCAACAAGTGGACCAACATCACTTAGAATGGTCTTTTGGAGCAGGGGAGCATGTGTTTCTTTGACTTCAACCTAATAAAAAAACATCATTTAAAGACAAAACACCTCATAAGTTATCAGCCAAGTTCTATGGACCCTTTGAGATCAGCCATCTCATTGGAAAAGTGGCCTACAAACTGGCTCTTCCAACCCACTTCAAGATTCATACAATATGTTGTGTGTACAAACTATCCTATGATAACTTAATGAAGATGGCTCCATTTGGATCTATCCAACAATAATATTAGATACTAGAGAGCATCAAATGTGTCATTTCATGATCAATGAAGTATTGAAATACATGTCACCTAAAGGTGCCACATGGGAACAAACCACAATCCTGCAACAATTTCCTCATCTTCAGCCTTGAGTACAATGCTTCTTTTGAAGGGGGAGAGTGCGTTAGGGTCCTACCTTAACCTCCATACTTTAGGATACATAATATTTAGTTAATTATTTTATGCATCCATCCTCATTGAAGAAGGCCCATATTTAGATAGTAGTGGATAGTTATTTGATGTAAAAGGCTCCACTTTATAAGGCCAAGTATGTATTTAGTACCCATTAGTGATAATACCACAAGTAGTTAGGGTATTTTATGTAACATATATTTATATAGATAGGAGGCTATGGAATTATTGTATTGTGTTGTGTATTTTGAGCTTTGCTTAGTCAAAGGTCTCCCCACCTTAAGAGGAAAGTGAGCATTGTATTTTTTTTTGCATTATCAACATAAAAGGATATTTTCACAACTTTTATGTTATTGCATCTTGTTTTTGGTTAATCTACAATTTTAACATGGAATAATGATTTACATATCCCACTCTAAGGATAATGATATCCTAAGCAAGGCATGTTTTGTCTGTGTTTGGGGCCTTGGTCATGGCCTAACAAACTTATTTTCCTCCCACACTCATAGGCAAGGCCTTGAGACTCATACTTATTATCCAAAACATTATAGGATAAATCGTATTCCACTTGGAGACTAAATATCCCCTTTATAGGGCACACATGGTGGTTTGAAACCTTATTCATGACCAATGAGCCCTAAAAGATTCATTTAGAGCATGATTCCCTTGTAGGCCCTACGATGTCCCTCCTACAATGGTTAATTCATTGAAACCCATCTCCATCTACAAAACTTTCTAAGAGCACCCATATTAGCATTGCAGACCCAATATCCGTGTTAGAAGGGTTACGTGGTGGTTTGAGGTATCCATCATGTCCTAAACATTCACTTTCTATTATTTTAAAAATAACCAATTATTTACATAGAAACATAAAAAGATCAGAAGATAAAAAATTATATCTCTTCAGTACCTTTCCAACTAGATAAAGAACTCCAAAATTTGATGTTAAAAATAACATGCATGCATTTTGGAATGCATCTATGCTATTAGCCCATGCATGTTGGCATTTTCTTGTTCATGCTTATTTGACAAAGTTCATGGATGTCTATGTGGTAGTTCAGAAGGCACCAAGGCTATTGTAAAAGGAATGCATGGATGTTCTAGAATTCCCCACTACCATTTTTTCCACCATCAACTTCATACAAGCACACTAAAGTTATACATTAATATAATCTTTTTTTTTTCTTATGTCAATGCCTATATTCCAAGTACCTCCACATTAAGGATTTAAAATAGAGTGAGGTTGTTAATACCTTCCCAACCCCAAGCATCTTATAATGGACAAGCATTTCATGATAGAGATTTGAATATGGGTGGGGAGGATAACAAATTCTCCTCACTACCACCCAAATTAAACCCAATTGACATATACTTAAATATTTTAAATTAATTTAGTTAATATTGATAATTCAATTTCTAAAATAAATATTTTTAAAAAAGAAATTTCATTATTTAATTTATAAAGATGTATATAATTTTGAATTTTATTTAATTTATGACAATATAATTATTCTTCTTTTTCAAATTTAAATCTATAATCTTACAAAAAAAAAACACATACTTTTAATTATTAAATAATAAATTATTTTATAAAATAAAATTTTATAAAAACCAAATTTCTTTCCCTGTTTATTAATTTTAACATACCAAAATATATGTTAATTTATTTTTTTTCTTTTTATACTTAAAAAATAAAAAAGACCCCATTTTTTTTTATATACTTTAAAAAAATAATCTTTTTCTTTTATACTTAAAAGAAAAAAAAAAAACCATTTTTTCTTTTTCTTTTTACACTTTTAAAAAAATAAAAGAAAAAATATTTGTTTTGAAACTAAATTCATAGTGAATAATTTTCAAATTCTTTTTTCCTTTTCTTTTTTATACTCTTTCTTTTAATGCTTATATATATATATATATATAATACTTCAAAAAAATAAAAGAAGAAACTTTATTTTGAAACTAAATTCATAGTGAATAATTTTCAAATTCTTTTTTTCTTTATTTTTTATATTTTTAAATAAATAAAATAAGATGTATTTATTTTGAAACTAGTGAATTCATAGTGAATAATTTTCAATTTTTTAAATGAATTTATTTTTTAATTGTGAAATAAAATTTCATTTTGATTATTATATTTTAAATGTAAATAATTATATTTTAAAATCTTTAAGATTAAAGTTTTTTTATAAATTAAATTAAAAAATAATTTATGATAAAACTCCTATTAAACATTTTAAAAAATATAACTCGTCATAAAACTCTTATTAAAAATTTAAAAAATATAACTTGTAATAAAATTCCTATTAAAAAAATCCAAATATTAATGAGAAATATAAAAGATCACATAAAAACTCACTTTGTTTGTTTATATTAATTATAAATATAAAAGGTCACCTAAATATTATTTAGAAATATAATATTAATTAGAAATATAAAAGGTCACATACAAAATTATTTTGAATTCATGAAAATGCATATTAAAATAAATGGGTTTTTTTTAATGGATATTTAAGAATGTAACTCAATTTTTCCATTAAAAATAATACTTTTAATAATCCAAAATTACAATTTCTATAATAATAATAATAATAATAATAATAATATAAATCATAATCATAAAAAAATTAACTTCCATATTATATAACAAAGTTCATATTTATTATATAATAAGTATTTGTGGTAAAACATTGTCTATAAAATAATGCTTTTGGGACCAACATAATAATAAAAGATAACAAAAATTAATTTTCTTACATACATCAATGTTTACCCAAATACTCTCGTACTCTATCTTTAACTAAAAATTTAATAGCTTTTCAATTTTATATTCTTTCATTCATAAAATGCGAAAATAGATTTTATATAAATAAATGTATGATTTTGACTTAACCTAAAAGAAAATCAATCCACTTACACTACTTGAATTTGGTAATAATTTCTAATATGGTCAAGTGTGTATAAATATAAATAATATCTAAAAATAATAAAGACAATAACTTAAAACTTAGTGGTTCATGATGATGATGATTAATGTCCACTAAGATTGAATTGGTTTATCGGATCTTAAGAGGGTAAGTGATTACTTGTGATTTTTTAGAATTTATTTCTGTGCTTGAAAAGCATTAAGAGAAGCTTTCCAAGATCACCATACTTTTGTTGAGTTAAGAGGTTAGGGAGGTTGGTAGTGTGATAAATATTTTGAAAATGAAATCTAATATGGGTATAGGCTGGACAATCTAAAAGAAAGTGCTTTTCATCTTCAACCTTCTTAGTGTCACAAAGGTGACACACTCTTTCATCCCATGGTGTTTTAGGAATTGACCAATGCCCAGTTTCACTATGGAGCTCGTGAGAATTTGTTCTTATCTTAGCAATGCTTAGTTTTTTCTTTACACTTGGCAAAACAAATCGATAATTTTGATCTTCTAGATTAGGGTTGATTACATCTTTATAATACCTTAATTTTCTTTTTTCCTCTAACTCTTTATCACACCACATTTTTTCCTTAAATTTTGATTTGACATATTTTTTAATAGTATCTTTATTCTGCAAAATGGTTTCTTCCATGATTCCCCAATAGTCTAGCCAAGATCGAGCGTCTTTATGCCATCCTCGCTTGAGTCGATGGTGGTCATGACTTGATTTTGAAGCAATTTAGGTAGCCTCTTATCTTCCATGTTGTTTAACTTGTTCTTATACATTAAGTATCTAGTCATAGCCATGCTCTCAATGGGGGAGAGGCTTGTTTCTAAGAGGAGGATGGGATAGGGCGTATTTCCTTTAATTTTGAGATTATAGGTTATAAAATTCTTTTGTATTTTCTCTATCTTTCTCCAGGATTCACGAGAGATACTAAATCCCTACACTTCACATCCATAAAGAATAACAGGTGTAACAAGAGTCTCAAAGAGGAGTTTCTTCTTTTCCCAACTCCAAAGATCAGCTGATTTACAATTGTTTTCAAACCCATAATAATCTTTCCATCCCTCAACTCGAGAGGCACTTTTATCTCTTTCAATCTATTCCAAAGGTTTTTCCTAGGAACCATGTCAAAAGATTTTCTAAAGTCAACAAAACAACAAAAAAGATTGGTTTTAGTATTGTGGAACTCCTCGACAATGATCCTAAAGGTAACAAGATGGTCCACAGTTGAATGATATCTCATAAACCTGGTCTAGCCTTTAGCTCTTTTACCGTGAATTTCTAGCCAAATGCTAATCTTCTTTTCCAAAATAATTCCATAAAGCTTGGCTAAAATTGGGCTAATCATAATGGTCCTATAATTAGAGGGAATGTTTCTATCCCCATTTTCAAAAATAGGAACAATGACGCTTTGCATCCAAGGTTTAGGGAAGCCCTGCCTGACTACTAAATTAAAGAGCTTGTGTATGTGGGGGATAAGGATTGGCCCTCCGATTTTAAAAATTTCATCTTGGTAGCCTTCAATGTCCTTAGCTTTCCCATTTGTGAGCCGCTTAACCCCAAAATCTATGTCATCTAAAGAAAAAAACTTCTTCCTTTGTAGGGACAATAGGAATGGTGTCCATGGCATTAGGGAACTCGTAAAGACCTTTAAGGTAGGAATTCCAGTCCGTTAAGGGAATCCTATTATTTTCTTTAGTATTGCATTTTAGAATTTGGCTCCAGAATCATACTTTCAACTTGATTAATTCATATATTTATTGTTCTTTCCTAGTACAATTACATTCTAATTCAATGTATTTCATTATGTCATCATATTTCCTTTTTTTTCTTACTCTTGTTAATTGTTTTTAATAATTTCAAATTGAAAAAATAAATATATATTTATTTTGAAATAAAATTAATTATATATATATATATATATATATATATATATATATATATATATATATATATATATATATATAATTGAAAAAACGTTTTCTATTCAAGACAGAATATACATATTACATATTTTCAAGAAGAGACTATTTTGATGCTTACATTCTTCCCTTATCTTTACTTCTTTTTGAAAAATTATAAGACTATAAAAAAATCTTTCCACTACCTACCCAAAATATATTTGTATTCCTATACATAAAGTTATGCATGTTGTTGTTACATTACAAATCTTAAAGTTCAAATATGCGTTTCACTTGGAGCTTAGACAAAGATCCTTTTCCACCAACAAAACCAACACATTTACGCTTAGAGCTGGAACTATGTTGCTTCGATCTCTTCATTGTCAAGGAATTCATAGAATCCCAACACACAAAATAGAAGGGACAAAGCGTCTTTGGAAAATGAGTCGGATTTCTCATAAGATCGAATTGGTTCATGATGATGATGATTAATGTCCACTAAGATCGAATTGGTTTATCGGATGTTAAGAGGGTAAGTGATTACTTGTGATTCTTTAGAATTTTGTTTCTGTGCTTGAAAAGCATTAACAGAAGCTTTCCAAGATCACCATACTTTTGTTGAGTTAACAATCTAAGAGAAAGTGCTTTTCATCTTCAACCTTCTTAGTGTCACAAAGGTGACACACTCTTTCATCCCATGGTGTTTTAGGAATTGACCAACGCCCAGTTTCACTATGGAGCTCGTGATAATTTGTTCTTATCTTAGCAATGCTTAGTTTTTTCTTTACACTTGGCAAAACAAATCGATAATTTTGATCTTCTAGATTAGGGTTGATTACATATTTATAATACCTTAATTTTATTTTTTCCTCTAACTCTTTATCACACCACAATTTTTCCTTAAATTTTGATTTGACATATTTTTTAATAGTATCTTTATTCTACAAAATGGTTTCTTCCATGATTCCCCAATAGTTTAGCTAAGACTGGGTGTCCTTATGCCATCCTCGCTTGAGTCGATGGTGGTTATGACTTGATTTTGAAGCAATTTTAGGTAGCCTCTTATCTTCCATGTCGTTTAACTTGTTCTTATACATTAGGTATCTAGTCATAGCCATGCTCTCAATGGGGGAGAGTATTGTTTCTAAGAGGAGGATGGGATAGGGCGTATTTCCTTTAATTGTGAGATTATAGGTTATAAAATTGTTTTGTATTTTCTCTATCTTTCTCCAGGATTCACGAGAGATACTACAGCCCCAGACTTCACATCCATAAAGAATAACAGGTGTAACAATAGTCTCAAAGAGGAGCTTCTTCTTATCCCAACTCTAAAGATCAGCTGATTTACAATTGTTTTCAAGCCCATAATAATATTTCCATCCCCCAATAATCTTTTTCTCAATGCTATAATTCCAATTGAGCTTGTAATGAATATCAATTCAAAGATATTTGTATGCAGGCACTTTCTCCAAGTTGTTGTTTTCATATACAAAGGTATCATAAGAGATCTTATTGTATTTAATAATCACGACCTTAGTCTTATCATTATTAACAGTCATACCCATATTGGAGAAAAAATCCTTGAGGATTCTTAGTTGGTTTTCAATATCATGGGGACTTCTTTCCATAAGAATGATATCATCAAGATAAACAAGAAGATTGATGACTATACCAGTGAGAGTAGGGCTAACACAACCTACTTTTTCCAAGCATTCTTCTAACTTATCAATGTATATGCCAAAAAGGGTAGGGTAGAACCTTGTTTGACTCTGATATTGTAGTTAATCTCTTTTGAACAGACCTCAGTGTGTTTAAACTTAGCAATAACGTTCTCATACATTCTTATTGTAGCAGCCCTCGACTCGAGAGGCACTTTTATCTCTTTCAATCTATTCCAAAGGTTTTTCCTAGGAACCATGTCAAAAGCTTTTCTAAAGTCAACAAAACAACAAAAAAGATTGGTTTTAGTATTGTGAAACTCCTCGACAATGATCCTAAAGGTAACAATATGGTCCACAGTTGAATGATATCTCCTAAACCTGGTCTAACCTTTAGCTCTTTTAACGTGAATTTCTAGCCAAATGCTAATCTTCTTTTCCAAAATAATTCCATAAAGCTTGGCTAAAATTGGGCTAATCATAATGGTCCTATAATTAGAGGGAATGTTTCTATCCCCATTTTGAAAAATAGGAACAATGAGCCTTTGCATCCAAGGGTTAGGGAAGCCCTGCTTGACTACTAAATTGAAGAGCTTGTGTATGTGGGGGATAAGGATTGGCCCTCCGATTTTAAAAATTTCATCTTGGTATCCTTCAATGTCCTTAGCTTTCCCATTTGTGAGCCGCTTAACCCCAAAATCTATGTCATCTAAAGAAAAAAAATTCTTCCTTTGTAGGGACAATAGGAATGGTGTACATGGCATTAGGGAACTCATAAAGACTTTTAAGGAAGGAATTCCAGTCCGTTAAGGGAAACCTATTATTTTCTTTAGTATTGCATTTTAGAATTTGTCTCCACAATCATACTTTAAACTTGATGAATTCATATATTTATTGTTCTTTCCTAGTACAATTACATTCTAATTCAATGTATTTCATTATGTCATCATATTTCCTTTTCTTTCTTACTCTTGTTAATTATTTTTAATAATTTCAAATTGAAAAAATAAATATATATTTATTTTGAAATAAAAGTAATTATATATATATTAATATTGAAAAAACGTTTTCTATTCATGACAGAATATACATATTACATATTTTCGGAAAGAGACTATTTTGATGCTTAAATTCTTCCCTTATCTTTAATTCTTTTTGAAAACTTATAAGACTATAAAAAAATCATTCCACTACCTACCCAAAAAACATTTGTATTCCTATACATAAAGTTATGCATGTTGTTGTTACATTACAAATCTTAAAGTTCAAATATGCGTTTCACTTGGAGCTTAGACAAAGCTCCTTTTCCACCACCAAAACCAACACATTTACGCTTAGAGCTGGAACAATGTTTCTTCTGTCTCTTCATTGTCAAGGAACTAATAGAATCCCAACACGCCCAATAGAAGGGACAAAGCGTCTTTGGACAATGAGTCGGATTTCTCATAAGATCGAATTGGTTCATGATGATGATGATTAATGTCCACTAAGATCGAATTGGTTTATCGAATCTTAAGAGGGTAAGTGATTACTTGTGATTCTTTAGAATTTTGTTTCTGTGCTTGAAAAGCATTAAGAGAAGATTTCCAAGATCACCATACTTTTGTTGAGTTAAGAGGTTAGGGAGGTTGGTAGTGTGATAAATATTTTGAAAATGAAATCTAATATGGGTATAGGCTAGACAATCTAAGAGAAAGTGCTTTTCATCTTCAACCTTCTTAGTGTCACAAAGGTGACACACTCTTTCATCCCATGGCATTTTACGAATTGACCAATGCCCAGTTTAACAATGGAGCTCGTGAGAATTTGTTCTTATCTTAGCAATGCTTAGTTTTTTCTTTACACTTGGAAAAAAAAATCGATAATTTTGATCTTCTAGATTAGGGTTGATTACATCTTTATAATACCCTAATTTTCTTTTTTCCTCTAACTCTTTATCACACCACAATTTTTCCTTAAATTTTGATTTGACATATTTTTTAATAGTATCTTTATTCTGAAAAATGGTTTCTTCCATGATTCCATAATAGTTTAGCCAAGACCGGGTGTCTTTATTGCATCCTCACTTGAGTCGATGGTGGTTATGACTTGATTTTGATGCAATTTTAGGTAGCCTCTTATCTTCCATGTTGTTTAACTTGTTCTTATACATTAGGTATCTAGTCATAGCCATGCCCTCAATGGGGGAGAGGCTTGTTTCTAAGAGGAGGATGTGATAGGGCGTATTTCCTTTAATCTTGAGATTATAGATTATAAAATTCTTTTGTATTTGCTCTATCTTTCTCCAGGATTCACAAGAGATACTACATCCCCAGAATTCACATCCATAAAGAATAACAGGTGTAACAAGAGTCTCAAAAAGGAGTTTCTTCTTATCCCAACTCCAAAGATTAGTTGATTTATAATTGTTTTCAAGCCCATAATAATCTTTCCATTGCCCAATAATCCTTTTCTCAATGCTATAATTCCAATTGAGCTTGTGGTGAATATCAATTCCAAGATATTTATATGAAGTCACTTCCTCCAAGTTGTTGTTGTCATATGCAAAGGTATCATAAGAGATCTTATTGTATTTAATAATCATGACCTTAGTCTTATCATTATTAACAGTCATGCCCATATTGGAGCAAAAATCCTTTAGGATTCTTAGTTTGTTTTCAAGATCATGGGGACTCCTTGCCATAAGAACGATATCATCTGCATAAAGAAGAAGATTGATGACTATACCAATGAGAGTAGGGCTGACACAACCAACTTTTTCCAAACATTCTTCTAACTTATCAATGTATATGCCAAAAAGGGTAGGGGACAACCTTGTCTGACTCTGATATTGCGGTTAATCTCTTTTGAATAGACCTCAGTGTTTTTAAACTTAGCAATAACATTCTCATACATCCTTATTGTAGCAGCCCTCAACTCGAGAGGCACTTTTATCTCTTTTAATCTATTCCAAAGGTTTTTCCTAGGAACCATGTCAATAGCTTTTCTAAAGTCAACAAAACAACAAAAAAAATTGGTTTTAGTATTGTGGAACTCCTCGACAATGATCCTAAAGGTAACAAGATGGTCCACAGTTGAATGATATCTCCTAAACCTGGTCTAGCCTTTAGCTCTTTTACCGTGAATTTCTAGCCAAATGTTAATCTTCTTTTCCAAAATAATTCCATAAAGCTTGGCTAAAATTGGGCTAATCATAATGGTCCTATAATTAGAGGGAATGTTTCTATCCCCGTTTTCAAAAATAGGAACAATGAGGCTTTGCATCCAAGGTTTAGGGAAGCCCTGCTTGACTATTAAATTGAAGAGCTTGTGTATGTGGGGGATAAGGGTTGGCCCTCCGATTTTAAAAATTTCATCTTGGTAGCCTTCAATGTCCTTAGCTTTCCCATTTGCGAGCCGCTTAACCCCAAAATCTATGTCATCTAAAGAAAAAAACTTCTTCCTTTGTAGGGACAATAGGAATGGTGTCCATGGCATTAGGGAACTCGTAAAGACTTTTAAGGTAGGAATTCTAGTCCGTTAAGAGAATCCTATTATTTTCTTACTATTTCATTTTAGAATTTGGCTCCACAATCACACTTTCAACTTGATGAATTCATATATTTATTGTTCTTTCCTAGTACAATTACATTCTAATTCAATGTATTTCATTATGTTATCATATTTCCTTTTTTTTCTTACTCTTGTTAATTGTTTTTAATAATTTCAAATTGGAAAAATAATTTTTTTTTTTTTTTTGAAATAAAATTAATTATATATATATTATTATTGAAAAAATGTTTTCTATTCATGACAGAATATACATATTACATATTTTTGGAAAGAGACTATTTTGATGTTTACATTCTTCCCTTATCTTTACTTCTTTTTGAAAACTTATAAGACTATAAAAAAATCATTCCACTACCTGCCCAAAAAATATAAGTATTCCTATACATAAAGTTATGAATGTTGTCGTTACATTATAAATCTTAAAGTTCAAATATACGTTTCACTTGGAGCTTAGACAAAGCTCCTTTTCCACCACCAAAACCAACACATTTACGCTTAGAGCCGGAACTATGTTGCTTCGGTCTCTTCATTGTCAAGGAATTCATAGAATCCCAACACGCCAAATAGAAGGGACAAAGCGTCTTTGGACAACGAGTCGGATTTCTCAAAAGATCGAATTGGTTCATGATGATGATGATTAATGTCCACTAAGATCGAATTGGTTTATAGGATCCTAAGAGGTAAGTGATTGCTTTTGATTCTTTAGAATTTTGTTTCTGTGCTTGAAAAGCATTAAGAGAAGCTTTCCAAGATCATTATACTTTTGTTGAGTTAAGAGGTTAGGGAGGTTGGTAGTGTGATAAATATTTTGAAAATGAAATCTAATATGGGTATAGGCTGGACAATCTAAGAGAAAGTGATTTTCATCTTCAACCTTCTTAGTGTCACAAAGGTGACACACTCTTTCATCCCATGACTTTTTAGGAATTGACCAATGCCTAGTTTCACTATGGAGCTCGTGAGAATTTGTTCTTATCTTAGCAATGCTTAGTCTTTTCTTTACACTTGGCAAAACAAATCGATAATTTTGATCTTCTAGATTAGGGTTGATTACATCTTTATAATACCTTAATTTTATTTTTTCCTCTAACTCTTTATCACACCACAATTTTCCCTTAAATTTTTATTTGACATATTTTTTAATAGTATCTTTATTTTGCAAAATGGTTTCTTCCATGATTACCCAGTAGTTTATCCAAGACCGGGTGTCTTTATGCCATCCTCGCTTGAGTCGATGGTGGTTATGACTTGATTTTGAAGCAATTTTAGGTAGCCTCTTATCTTCCATGTTGTTTAACTTGTTCTTATACACTAGGTATCTAGTCATAGCCATGCTCTTAATGGGGGAGAGGTTTGCTTCTAAGAGGAGGATGGGATAGGGTGTATTTCCTTTAATTTTAAGATTATAGGTTATAAAATTCTTTTGTATTTTCTCTATCTTTCTCCAGGATTCATGAGAGATACTACAGCCCCAGACTTCACATCCATAAAGAATAAGAGGTGTAACAAGAGTCTCAAAGAGGAGCTTCTTCTTATCCCAACTCCAAAGATCAGCTGATTTACAATTGTTTTCAAGCCCATAATAATCTTGTCATCCCCCAATAATCCTTTTCTCAATGCTATAATTCCAATTGAGCTTGTGGTGAATATCAATTCCAAAATATTTATATGAAGTCACTTCCTCCAAGTTGTTGTTGTCATATACAAAGGTGTCATAAGAGATCTTATTGTATTTAATAATCATGACCTTAGTCTTATCATTATTAACAGTCATACCCATATTGGAGCAAAAATCCTTGAGGATTCTTAGTTGTTTTTCAAGATCATGGGAACTTCTTGCCATAAGAACAATATCACCGGCATAAAGAAGAAGATTGATGACTATACCAGTGAGAGTAGGGCTGACACAACCAACTTTTTCCAAGCATTCTTCTAACTTATCAATGTATATGCCAAAAAGGGTAGGGAACAACCTTGTTTGACTTTGATATTGCAGTTAATCTCTTTTGAACAGACCTTGGTGTTTTTAAACTTAGCAATAACGTTCTCATACATCCTTATTGCAGCATCCCTCAACTTGAGAGGCACTTTTATCTCTTTCAATCTATTCCAAAGGTTTTTCCTAGGAACCATGTGAAAAGCTTTTCTAAATTCAACAAAACAACAAAAATGATTGGTTTTAGTATTGTGGAACTCCTCGACAATGATCCTAAATCTAACAACATGGTCCACAGTTGAATTATATCTCTGAAACCTGGTCTAGCCTTTATCTCTTTTACTGTGAATTTCTAGCCAAATGCTAATCTTCTTTTCCAAAATAATTCCATAAAGCTTGGCTAAAATTGGGCTAATCATAATGGTCCTATAATTAGAGGGAATGTTTCTATCCCCATTTTCAAAAATAGGAACAATGAGGCTTTGCATCCAATGTTTAGGGAAGCCCTACTTGACTATTAAATTGAAGAGCTTGTGTATGTGGGGGATAAGGATTGGCCCTCCGATTTTAAAATTTTCATCTTGGTAGCCTTCAATGTCCTTAGCTTTCCCATTTGTGAGCCGCTTAACACCGAAATCTATGTCATCTAAAAAAAAAAACTTCTTCCTTTGTAGGGACAATAGGAATGGTGTTCATGGCATTAGGGAACTCGTAAAGACTTTTAAGGTAGGAATTCCAGTCCGTTAAGGGAATCCTATTATTTTCTTTAGTATTGCATTTTAGAATTTGGCTACAGAATCATACTTTCAACTTGATGAATTCATATATTTATTGTTCTTTCCTAGTACAGTTACATTCTAATTCAATGTATTTCATTATGTCATCATATTTCCTTTTTTTTCTTACTCTTGTTTATTGTTTTT
>ML785157.1:456538-471502 GCA_009831015.1 Picea engelmannii
TATATATATATATATATATATATATATATATATATATATATATATATATATATATATATTATTATTGAAAAAAAGTTTTCTATTCATGACAGAATATACATATTACATATTTTCAGAAATAGACTATTTTGATGATTACATTCTTCCCTTATCTTTACTTCTTTTTGAAAACTTATAAGACTATAAAAAAATCATTCCACTACCTACCCAAAAAATATATGTATTCCTATACATAAAGTTATGCATGTTGTTGTTACATTACAAATCTTAAAGTTCAAATATACGTTTCACTTGGAGATTAGACAAAGCTCCTTTTCCACCACCAAAACCAACACATTTACGCTTAGAGCCAGAACTATGTTGCTTCGACCTCTTCATTGTCAAGGAAATCATAGAATCCCAACACGCCAAATAGAAGGGACAAAGCGTCTTTTGACAACGAGTCGGATTTCTCAAAAGATCGAATTGGTTCATGATGATGATGATTAATGTCCACTAAGATCGAATTGGTTTATCGGATCTTAAGAGGGTAAGTGATTACTTTTGATTCTTTAGAATTTTGTTTCTGTGCTTGAAAAACATTAAGAGAAGCTTTCCAAGATCACCATACTTTTGTTGAGTTAAAAGGTTAGGGAGGTTGGTAGTGTGATAAATATTTTGAAAATGAAATCTAATATGGGTATAGGCTGGACAATCTCAGAGAAAATGCTTTTCATCTTCAACCTTCTTAGTGTCACAAAGGTGACACACTCTTTCATCCCATGGTGTTTTAGGAATTGACCAACGCCCATTTTCACTATGGAGCTCGTGATAGTTTGTTCTTATCTTAGCAATGCTTAGTTTTTCCTTTACACTTGGCAAAACAAATCGATAATTTTGATCTTCTAGATTAGGGTTGATTACATCTTTATAATACCTTAATTTTCTTTTTTCCGCTAACTCTTTATCACACTAAAATTTTTCCTTAAATTTTGATTTGACATATTTTTTTATAGTATCTTTATTCTGCAAAATGATTTCTTCCATGATTATCCAATAGTTTATCCAAGACCTGGCATCTTTATGCCATCCTCGCTTGAGTCGATGGTGGTGATGACTTGATTTTGAAGCAATTTTAGGTAGCCTCTTATCTTCCATGTTGTTTAACTTGTTCTTGTACATTAGGTATCTAGTCATAGCCATGCTCTCAATGGGGGAGAGGCTTGTTTCTAAGAGGAGGATGGGACACGGCATATTTCCTTTAATTTTGAGATTATAGGTTATAAAATTCTTTTGTATTTGCTCTATCTTTCTCTAGGATTTACGAGAGATACTATAGCCCCAGACTTCACATCCATAAAGAATAGCAGGTGTAACAAGAGCCTCAAAGAGGAGTTTCTTCTTATCCCAACTCCAAAGATCAACTGATTTACAATTGTTTTCAAGCCCATAATAATCTCTCCATCCCCCAATAATCCTTTTCTCAATGCTATAATTCCAATTGAGCTTGTGGTGAATATCAATTCCAAGATATTTGTATGAAGTCACTTCCTCCAAGTTGTTATTTCCATATACAAAGGTATCATAAGATATCTTATTGTATTTAATAATCATGACCTTAGTCTTATCATTATTAACAGTCATACCTATATTGGAGCAAAAATCCTTGAGGATTCTTACTTTTTTTTCAAGATCATGGGGACTCCTTGCCATAAGAACGATATCATCGGCATAAAGAAGAAGATTGATGACTATACCAGTGAGAGTAGGGCTGACACAACCAACTTTTTCCAAGCATTCTTCTAACTTATCAATGTATATGCCAAAAAGGGTAGGGGACAACCTTGTTTGACTCTGATATTGCAGTTAATCTCTTTTGAACATACCTCAGTGTTTTAATAGTTAGCAATAACGTTCTCATACATCCTTATTGCAGCAGCCCTCAACTCGAGAGGCACTTTTATCTCTTTCAATCTATTCCAAAGGTTTTTCCTAGGAACCATGTCAAAAGCTTTTCTAAAGTCAACAAACCAACAAAAAAGATTGGTTTTAGTATTGTGGAACTCCTCGACAATGATCCTAAAGGTAACAAGATGGTCCACAGTTGAATGATATCTCCTAAACCTGGTCTATCCTTTAGATCTTTTACCGTGAATTTCTAGCCAAATGCTAATCTTCTTTTCCAAAATAATTCCATAAAGCTTGGCTAAATTTGTGCTAAACCTAATGGTCCTATAATTAGAGGGAATGTTTCTATCCCCATTTTCAAAAATAGGAACAATGAGGCTTTGCATCCAAGGTTTACGGAATCCCTTCTTGACAACTAAATTGAAGAGCTTGTGTATGTGGGGGATAAGGATTGGCCCTCCGATTTTAAAAATTTCATCTTGGTAGCCTTCAATGTCCTTAGCTTTCCCATTTGTGAGCCGCTTAACCCTGAAATCTATGTCATCTAAAGAAAAAAACGTCTTCCATTGTAGGGACAATAGGAATGGTGTCCATGGCATTAGGGAACTCATAAAGACTTTTAAGGTAGGAATTCCAGTCCTATAAGGGAATCCTATTATTTTCTTTAGTATTGCATTTTAGAATTTGGCTCCAGAATCATACTTTCAACTTGATGAATTCATATATTTATTGTTATTTCCTAGTACAATTACATTCTAATTCAATCTATTTCATTATGTCATCATATTTCCTTTTTTTTCTTACTCTGTATTATTGTTTTTAATAATTTCAAATTGAAAAAATAAATATATATTTATTTTGAAATAAAATTAATTAATTATATATATATTATTGAAAAAAAGTTTTCTATTCATGACAGAATATACATATTACATATTTTCAAAAAGAGACTATTTTGATGCTTACATTCTTCCCTTATCTTTACTTCTTTTTGAAAACTTATAATAAAAAAATCATTCCACTACCTACCCAAAAAATATATGTATTCCTGTACATAATGTTATGCATGTTGTTGTTACATTACAAATATTAAAGTTCAAATATACATTTCACTTGAAGCTTAGACAAAGTTCCTTTTCCACCACCAAAACCAACACATTTACGCTTAGATCCGGAACTATGTTGCTTCGGTCTCTTCATTGTCAAGGAATTCATAGAATCCCAACACGCCAAATAGAAGGGACAAAGCGTTTTTGGGCAACGAGTCGGATTTCTCATAAGATTGAATTGGTTCATGATGATGATGATTAATGTCCACTAAGATCGAATTGGTTTATCGGATCTTAAGAGGGTAAGTGATTACTTTTGATTCTTTAGAATTTTGTTTATGTGCTTGAAAAGCATTAAGAGAAGCTTTCCAAGATCACTATACTTTTGTTGAGTTAAGAGGTTAGGGAGGTTGGTAGTGTGATAAATATTTTGAAAATAAAATCTAATATGGGTATAGGCTGGGCAATCTAAGAGAAAGTTGTTTTCATCTTCAACCTTCTTAGTGTCACAAAGGTGACACACTCTTTCATCCCATGACGTTTTAGGAATCGACCAACACCCAGTTTCACTATGGATCTCTTGAGATTTTTTTCTTATTTTAGCAATGCTTAGTTTTTACTTTACACTTGGAAAAACAAATCGATAATTTTGATCTTCTGGATTAGGGTTGATTACATCTTTATAATACCTTAATTTTCTTTCTTCCTCTAACTCTTTATCACACCACAATTTTTCCTTAAATTTTGATTTGACATATTTTTTAATAGAATCTTTATTCTGCAAAATGGTTTCTTCCATGATTCCCCAATAGTTTAGCCAAGACCGGGCGTCTTTATGCCATCCTCGCTTGAGTCGATGGTTGTTATGACTTGATTTTGAAGCAATTTTAGGTAGCCTCTTATCTTCCATGTTGTTTAACTTGTTCTTATATATTAGGTATCTAGTCATAGCCATGCTCTCAATGGGGGAGAGGCTTGTTTCTAAGAGGAGGATGGGATAGGGCGTATTTCCTTTAATTTTGAGATTATAGGTTATAAAATTCTTTTGTATTTGCTCTATCATTCTCCAGGATTCACGAGAGATACTACGGCCCCAAACTTCACATCCATAAAGAATAACAGGTGTAAAAAGAGTCTCAAAGAGGAGTTTCTTCTTATCCCAACTCCAAAGATCAACTGATTTACAATTGTTTTCAAGCCCATAATAATCTTTCCATCCCCCAATAATCCTTTTCTCAATGCTATAATTCGAATTGAGCTTGTTGTGAATATCAATTCCAAAATATTTGTATGAAGTCACTTCCTCCAAGTTGTTGTTGTCATATACAAAGGTATCATAAGAGATCTTATTGTATTTAATAATCATGACCTTGGTCTTAACATTATTAACAGTCATACCTATATTGGAGCAAAAATCCTTGAGGATTCTTAGTTGGTTTTCAAGATCATGGGGACTCCTTTCCATAAGGACGATATCATCGGCATAAAGAAGAAGATTGATGACTATACCAGTGAGAGTAGGGCTGACACAACCAACTTTTTCCAAGCATTCTTCTAACTTATCAATGTATATGCCAAAAAGGGTAGGGGACAACCTTGTTTGACTCTGATATTGCAGTTAATCTCTTTTGAACAGACCTCAGTGTTTTTGAACTTACCAATAACATTCTCATACATCCTTATTGCAGCAGCCCTCAACTCGAGAGGCACTTTTATCTCTTTCAATCTATTCCAAAGGTTTTTCCTAGGAACCATGTCAAAAGCTTTTCTAAAGTCAACAAAACAACAAAAAAGATTGGTTTTAGTATTGTGGAACTCCTCGACAATGATCCTAATGGTAACAAGATGGTCCACAGTTGAATGATATCTCCTAAACCTAGTCTAGCCTTTAGCTCTTTTACCGTGAATTTCTAGCCAAATGCTAATCTTTTCCAAAATAATTCCATAAATCTTGGCTAAAATTGGGCTAATCATAATGGTCCTATAATTAGAGGGAATGTTTCTATCCCCGTTTTCAAAAATAGGAACAATGAGGCTTTGCATCCAAGGTTTAGGGAAGACTTGCTTGACTATTAAATTGAAGAGCTTGTGTATGTGGGGGATAAGGATTGGCCCTCCGATCTTAAAAATTTCATCTTGGTAGCCTTCAATGTCCTCAGCTTTCCCATTTGCGAGCCGCTTAACCCTGAAATCTATGTCATCTAAAGAAAAAAACTTCTTCCTTTGTAGGGACAATAGGAATGGTGTCCATGGCATTGGGGAACTCGTAAAGACTTTTAAGGTAGGAATTCTAGTCCTATAAGGGAATCCTATTATTTTCTTTAGTATTGCATTTTAGAATTTGCCTCCAAAATCATACTTTCAACTTGATGTATTCATATATTTATTGGTCTTTCCTAGTACAATTACATGCTAATTCAATATATTTCATTATGTCATCATATTTCCTGTTTTTTTTCTTACTCTTGTTTATTGTTTTTAATAATTTCAAATTGAAAAAATAAATATATATTTATTTTGAAATAAAATTAATTATATATATATTATTATTGAAAAAAAGTTTTCTATTCATGACAGAATATACATATTACATATTTTCGGAAAGAGACTATTTTGATGCTTAAATTCTTCCCTTATCTTTAATTCTTTTTGAAAACTTATAAGACTATAAAAATATCATTCCACTACCTACCCAAAAAATATATGTATTCCTATACATAAAGTTATGCATGTTGTTGTTACATTACAAATCTTAAAGTTCAAATATACGTTTCACTTGGAGCTTAGACAAAGCTCCTTTTCCACCACCGAAACCAACACATTTACTCTTAGAGCCAGAACTATGTTGCTTCGGTCTCTTCATTGTCAAAGAATTCATAGAATCCCAACACGCCAAATAGAAGGGACAAAGCGTCTTTGGAAAAGGAGTCGGATTTCTCATTGAGCTCTCTAAATATGTGGTTGAAAGATAACCATTCAAAGTATTGCATAGAAAAATTGGTATCTCACAATAGTGGTTCTAACCTAACATTAGATACATGGATGATTTTAGGGGCTAAATTTCGCTCATGGGCTAATTTTCCATGGTTTTTCCGAAAATGAGATTCGCTATTTTAAAAATGATTCGCCCAATTTCTATAGGATAAAATTATTTTACCTTAAAAATCGCCAAAATTTTATAAAAACTATATAAAATCCTTAGAAATTTGAATATTTTTACAAAAATATTGCCAAACATTTATAGTTGGCATATGAAGGATTAGTAAGATTCTCCAAGGTTTCTACATTTTAAAATAAAATTCCATCCTTAAAATCATCCCTGAAATTTAGATATTGTCTCTTTTTGGCTGGCTTAGTCAATAACAATCTTGGAGTTGCCCATAATATTAAGCTTCTTGAGGCCTTTAGAAGTAGTGATTTTCAGGAGAGTTCGAAGGGAACTGAACTCATCTTTGTTGTTTGACCCACTCCTTAGAGAATAATGAACATGGATGTTTTAATAATTATGTTTTATGAAGAGAACCACTCCAACCCCACAAATTGGAGGGTGCCTGTAACACACCCACGACGAGGCATAATTTTTTTTTGCTTTTCTTAAAGGAAAGAATCCCAATTCATGGTTTCTAATTTGGAAAGTCAGGGAACCAGTCTGACCTCCTGGTCAAGGATATTTGATTTTGAATCCAAACAACTCTCAGATACCTTGATGGTCTCGTTCTGTAATTAAACACAGAACCTTTTGGCTTCTTGGTGCAGGTTTAAGGGCACCCACGACCTTTCCTTTCACTCCCCTGCGAAATCTTAGAGTATTGTGCGTTAGATACTTTTCTAGATAAGCCCCCTCTTGATGTGACCTTAGGAGATAAACTTACGGGACTGCGTGATTGTGAACCCGGCCAAAGGCAGTTTGAATCAAACTACTTTTTGGCCCGCAATTCTCCTCTACCCTCCACATGTCCTCTTTTCAAATCCACAGTTTAAATTGCGGTCCGCCCTCAACTTTTTAGCGTCCGTCAACCTCCTATCCCCACAATGTTATGGGATCGTCGATCTCTGGATATTGACAGTACTTCAAAAATTGGAGGTTCATATATTCCCCTCCCAGACCTACAGATCAGATCTGACCTCTTGCAAAATCAATGGATGATATCTCCTTCGTGATTTCAGGATTCGAGAGTTTGAACTCTCAAAACCCTTCTCTCTTCCGTACTTCAATCTTCCGAGTTGACGATCTATGGACATCTGTCCTCCTTATCAATGGCTCTACCTTTACTTCAGATGGTTTACCTTTCAACTGGTTCAACGGTCCTGCCTTTACTTCGGGTGGTTGACCTTTCAACTTGATCAATGATCTTGTGGCCATCTTCTCGATCAACGGTCGAGATCTCCTTCGAGTTTCGGACTTCTGAGATCTCAAACCTCAAACTTCACCTTTTTTCCCTATGGATTTTATATGAAGGTTATAATCCACTGAGGCGTGTCCTCTTGATATGATGATCGAGGATTACTTCAGTTCTTTACCCAGAGTCCATAGATTTGATCCACGTCTCCCTTAGATCAGACATCTACGAATTACTTCAGATATTTATCCAAAGTTCTCAGATTTTCTCCATGTCTCTCTTGGATATGATGACTTAGATCCACTTCAGGTGATCTGATGCTTGATATTCACTTTGGATGATCTAATGACTCAGCTTCACTTTGGCTGATCGGATGATTGAGATTTACTTCAGATTTCTGGAAGTTCAGACTTCGGAATTATCAACTCTCAAACCTTGACTTCTCTTGAATAGACAATATCTTACAGCTTAGATTCACCTTGGCGATTCAACACTTGATATTTACTTTGGGTGGTCTGACGACTCAGATATGCTTCAGCTGATCGGATGATTGGGATTCACTTTGGATTTTCGGGACTTTGGACTTGACGAATCTCAAATATCAACTGAGAAACTCTCGAATGGATTTCCTGAAGCTGCTGATCTGACGGCTCAGATTCACTTTGGCGATCCGATGCTTGAGGTTTACTTCGGGTCTTCACCCAGAATCCACCAATTCATGCCACCTGTCCTCTGGATCTGATGGTTCATATCTACTTCGGATGATTTGATGGTCAAGGTTTACTTCTAGTCTTTACCCAGAATCCACATATTCACGCCACCTGTCCTTTGGATCTGACAGTCTAGATCTCTTCGACTCTTCAATGATTTGGCACTTCAGAGCTTTGTCCCATCGACACTTCGATGTTTTTTCCCTTCGACGCTTCAGGCTTCAGGAGTTTCAACTCTCAATCTGAAACTCTTGAAGTTATTTCTCCAAAGTCTACGATCTGTCGTCACGTGTCCCTCTGGATCTGATGGTTCATATCTCCTTTGGCTCTCTGGGACTCGGGAGCCTCAAATCTCAAACTTTACTTTCACCCGAGGACAACGAATCTCCACCACGTGTCCCTTTCAATCCAATGGTTGAGATTTACTTTTGGGCTCCAGCTCTCCAGGCTTTGGGAGTTTCAACTCTCAATCAGAAACTCTCGAAGTGATTTCTCTGGAGTTATTGATCTACTGACGTGTGTCCCCTAGCAATAAATGGACAGGATTTACTCCTGCTATTTGTCCTCCTCCTTGTCCAAAATCCTCCGAAGTTGTGGATCTTACACCACCTATCCTCCTTGACGATGGACAGTCCCAATTTACTTTGGGACTTCGGGACTTTGACAAGTCCACTCTCCTACACACACAAGGGTTAAGTCTCATGCATTTACTTCTATATCCAATGGTTATTGGTCCTTCACGCTCAGATCCAATAGATGGGATCCGTTCCTCTCCTCTACGCTTCCTTTATTCACTGGACACTGATCTAATGGTCCAGGCTCCTCTCCAGAACCGATCTAATGGTTTTTGTCGCTCCTCCTCCTAAGATTTTGACTTCCTCTATCTTGGAGGATTCTCTAAGTATTCAAAGGCCTCGACCTTTGTTCCTCCTACGAGTCTGTCTCTTGGACCTCGTCTGCACTTCTGAAAAGTGATTATATCTTATGACCTTTGCGACTTGGAATAAGTCCTACTCTTGTTCCCTCTTAGCACTATCTCTTATGATCTTCAACTACACGGACCTCGAAGTTCTATGTCCCTTCTATTCCTCAAAGGGATATATGTGCCCTCCTGGCAAATTTCACGCAAGCACTCCTTAATGATATGTAGAGTGTTCGGTAACTTTGTGAGTGTCTCCTAAGTGATCTGTAACTTTGCCTTTATGGTTTTGGTCACTCCAACATGCGACTCTCCCGAAGCGCAGACTTTGAATATCATAGATCGAACGGTCGAGAAGGATCCCGACAAATCCAGAGATCCACAATCCAAATTAACTTCGGGACTTCGATGATTTTTAATTCCCTTACAATGAACTCGCGAAGTCTGAAGGACTCAAAGGGTTAACTCCCACACTCCTTTCTGTATCCAACTATCACAATGGACCTTGGCTCTTTCTGAATAGTTTCTCATTCATTCGTCATCCAAACAAGGATCCTTCCCTTTCAATAATTCAATATCGCTATTCTTCCTAATATTGGATGGCTCTAAAAGGCTTAAGTGCCTTGTGCTCTTTCTCTAGAACGTAAGACTTGGAAGAATCCTTCTGCACACCCATTACATTCATTCCTCAACTCTAGAACTTAAGTGGTTCTGAGTCTCTGTTTTCCTCGCAAAGAGCCTGTGCATACATTCACTATCTCTCCTGAGCTTTAACAGACTCCATCCTCCAAGGGACTCAGAACAACTGGGAGGGTCGGCATGCGTACAATAAACTATTTCCAAGGTCAATGAACTCACAGTTTGTGGCTCTAGCTTAAGCCCCCACAGGACACAAGCATTTACGAGTATAAAACATATCCCATCCATATAATTTCCTTCTTGCCTAATTATACAATCAAGAAGACACCAAAACGGGATATAGTATAAATCATTAAGAAAACATATCTATCCCTACAACATTCATAGGATATCCAATTTTAATTCACAGTACCACTTAAATACACAAGATATGTGATTACTTATCTATTACAGGTGGTATCCAACTAACTAACTGTGGGTGTTCATCCTTCCACCCGACCATAGGTTTGGAGGCATTCATTCTTAGCACTCTGGCCACCCCTGTTCCAAGCCATGATATCACCAGGGAACTCTTTCAGTTTTCAAGGACTCTTTCTCTATTTCAGCTTCTGCTCGGGTTCTTTTCTCTGCAAACTTTCAGAGATTTTCCTTCTCTGTTATGGCCTCAACAAGGTTTATTAGATGCTCACTCAACATCAAGCTCGTGGCCTTCTTTTCATTATCCATTGGAGAGCTCTATGCATTCTCCTTATCGATTTGTATATCTTTCTTCCAAGATAGTTCTCGACCCATCTTGTTCCTTCTTTCAGAATGGAGCTCCGGTCAGCTTGATCTACCATACCCAGTGGTACTTCGGGCTGACATTCTTCAGTTTTAGCCATGCTTCCATTTATGGGAGTGGTTGATAATTCAACCACTAGTCCTTTATTCATTAACTGATTTCTCTCCTTGGGATCCAAAGGAGGTTTATTATCCTCATCAAGGGAATTTGGGGTTATTTGATATAATGACCCTCCTTTGTAGTTTTCACATTCTTTCCTCTAGTGATATCATGGTCAGTACTTTCAAGGCTTCACCCCCACAGTCAGTTATTAGCAACTCAAACAATAATACATTTACACTGTCCACATGCCTTAGCATGGTAATCCTATTTTATGATTAATTACAAGCTGGGGGAAACATGGGTGTTACAATTCCCTCCCCCTTAAAGTACATCGTCCTCGATGTTCTTTCTCAAAACACTTGTCATTCCTTTCTCATTTAGCTGTTTCAAAAATATTGATCCTTCTTCCTCGGTTGGGTCCTTTTTTAGACCTTTAATATTGGTCACCTGATTTCAATAATTCTTGGACAAAAAGCATATTAATCATAGTCTTATGTGAAAACATTGCATAAAAAAAAAAAAATCTAGGAAAATTTCATAATCTTAGCACAATAATTATCTGCGCAGTTTGTGGATTTGTATCCACATGGTTGTTTTGTTATCCAGGTTCATTGTTTTTCCTTGAAATACCCACTGGGTGCATGATCCCAATTCAATATTTTACAAGAACTATCATGGTTTCATCTTCCTTGCAGTCACTCACCCTCCAGGCCTAGGCTTAGGCATCCCCTTCTCGGTTATACAGTTCCTCGGGTGATCCATCTTTCCTTGCCAAGGTTTTCTCTCACAGGAAGAACTACCCATTGTGTGCATGATATCGATCAATAGTTTACAAGAACTATTAAGTTCTCCTCTTTCTTGCGGTCACTCACACTCCAGGCCCAGGCTCAGACATCCCCTTCTCTACTATATAGTCCCTTGGGTGATCCATCTTGCCTTACCAAGGTTTTCTCGCACAGAAATAATTCTAGAGACTCTGTCGAGTCTTACAGTCGAGGAGTCCCTCAGAATTGTTATGTTGAAGAGTCCCTCCATCTTATGTTACCTCAACACAATATATTCTAGGCGATCATGGCTTACCACGGGGTTCTCATGGCTCAACAATGGCCATTTTTCATGCTTTTACAGCTTGACAACCTTCCGGCTCAGCTAAAGTTAGGGACGAAGGTTACTCTCCTTCTCCCAAATCAATCATACATAGGGACAAAGGTTACTCTCCTTCTCCCAAGTTAGTATTTATTTCATGGGATTGGATTATACTCTTTCTCACCTGTATCAAAGGCATATAAAAATTCATGAAACATCATCATAAATTTTAAATTCAAAATTTTCTTGTAAATCTGTGACCCACAGATATCTAAATTCCACATTTGTTTTCCATATTTGTTTCTCACAGGAAACATATTCATGATTATGGGACTTTACTTCCCATACCAGTTTCGATCAATAGAAAATTGGTCTTCCTTATGGCTTACAATGCTGCCATATTCAAGACTCCTTTGCTTCCTGCACTTTCAACTTCAATCAACCAAACAAATTGTTAGTTTACATGCACATACATTTTATTGCACATTTATAACATCATCACAAACAATTTCAGAATTGTGCATACTAACAATCAAATTTCACTTTCTCAAAAAGGAAATGCCATTCCTTGCAGTTTGGCTAAGTAGGCAATTGGTCTTCCCTATGGGCTTAGAACACTGCCATATCCAAGACCCATTTCCTCCTGCAATTTCAACATTCCTCATCCAAACAAATTGTTAGTTTTCATGCACATTGACTTTTCAAAATCAAGCATACTAACAGTTGTTATAACCCTAATTTGCACTAGACATGCATTTCTAGCATCAGCCCACCTCACTTGCCATTTTTTGCCAAGCCACAATTGAATATATCTTCTAAAAAACACCCTTTGGAAGATGTATGTGCCCTGCACCATTGATGCCCACGTGTATATGCTAGATGACCCATTACAGCCCGCGTGCATATGCCAACTGACCCATTACAACCCGCATATACTCACAAAAGAACAAAAAATTATAAAGTTGTAGACAAAATATAGATTTCTGGGTAAATTACCTAAACCGTTTGACCACCCATAGCTGGTCATTCAACCGGATAACTACCCTATTTTAGCCTATAAAAGGAGAGGTAGGGGTCCCATCCAAAAGGAGAAAATAATAGCAAAGAAACTCTGCCCTTTTTTGTATTCCCCTTGCTCCAAGATTCTGCAACCATTTTGTGATTTCACTGAAGAGGAGAAGCATGTGTGTTAGCAATTGGTGCACAGTTCAAGAGGATGCCAGGACCAAATTCATGGAGAAGTGGCTGATTTCACCATTGTAAGTTAATTTTGTGAAGTTAATAGAAAGAAGTACTTTTCCCGTCCCGCCATATGAGGTGTTTAACATTCAGTTTTGATTATATTTTATTAAAACCTCTAACCCACTAATTTATATATGAGATGCATGTTCATATTTTTTTGTTTGTCTTTTTATGAATGCAGGTTATCTTTGGGAGGAGAATTGCATTCAAGGAGCGATCAAACACAAAAGGATCGACATCAAACGTGGAATCTAAGGTAGAGTTATTGGATCCTTTCATCCTTGTGTTTCATGCATGAATGTGGGGTTTATGTTGGGATAATACAAAAAGTAGGAGGCTTTCACAGGTCATTTTCTACATGCATTACCAAACCCTTAATGCTAGTTCGTAGGGGGATTTCCCACTCACATCAACAGTCCAAGTCATTTTCATCTATTCAAGGATACCAAGAAAAAAGGATACATCATCCCTTACCTATGCATCATTTCAGCCTACCAAATTTTTCAGAATGTAATTCAGATATCAATTGACCTTAATGAATGTGCCAACGTTCGTGGCCACACTCATACCCAATGCACCTTTGCAATGATTTTAAGTTTCCCACACTTTATGACAAATACTTTGTCATGGTGCGTTGGAGCTTAGCCAATCTTTTCACCATATGGTTTATTCATTCCCATTCATTGTTGTAGCAAGACTATGCTTCTGGCTACAGAATGATCACGATTCCAATTCAGGACATATAAACATATGAAACTACAAGTTTCACATGAATTCCTTTAAGCATTCCTCCTTCATTAATAACTAGGGTGCCAACACTCATGGCCACCCAAATTTGGTTTTCTCTAACACCTATAAAATGTAAGTAGAAATGTTGTAAGGTCCTCCTTCCTCAATGGAAATCCATTGTCTATCCTTTGTGCAAACATGCATTTCCTGGAAGAAATTCCATGCAACGTGCTATCTATGAGCACTTTTGTTTCCAATCGTTCCTTGATTGGTCCATGTATTCATGACATATCAGTTCATGAATTCTTCCTAGGATTACAATCAGTCTTTACTACCAAAGGTTCACACCTCCATGATTCAGGTTCTCCTTCCTGAGTCATACCCTACTTGGGTATCCAAGGCATACAACTTCCTTTCAACGTCTCATACATAACATTAAGACTATAAAATACTTCAGAAGGGATTCTTACCCAATCCCTTCATACCTTGTGCCACATAGGCATGAACATTTGTATACCTGTTTTGGCTGTTAGCACCCCTCTGATATTATTCCAACAGTGGTGATCCATGGGGACTTTTAAAGTCCCTTCAACAATATTTCAACAAGAACCTTCTCATAGTAATCCTCTGATTGAGGTTGTTCATTATTGGCAACTGTCTTTCTCAACGGTTCCAATCTATTTCTTTCTACACATGACATACATCATAACCACATTAGTTTTCATGTAAATTAAAAATGCAAGTACCATAGAATTCAAATTAATAAAACATTTTCAAACATGTCCTAGCATATATGTATGCACTTCATCACATTATCCTTAATGTTTTCATGAGTGCAATAGAACAATTCTCAATCGTTTCTACAGTAATACAACCATCATCACTATGGTGTCAAAAAATTTACTTTCATCAGCGTACTAGCTTTCTCATCCCAGAGAAAAACATAATACACATCAATAAAAGAATTGAGGGCTCTCCCCTTCTTCAAATTCTTTCTACATTGCCAAGGACTTTTCAACCCAACTGAGTTATTTCTAAGGCCTCATTGTATTTTCTCTGCTTTTTCAATTTACTCCCTGTTAGGATCTTCCTGCTCTTTTCCTTGAGTATCCTTGGCTAGGCCTCGCCCTAACCTTTTTGGAATACAACAACATTCTTTAATAGAAAACCTTTTTGTTCATAAGGTTTTCAACCCAACTGAGTTATTTCTAAGGCCTCACTGTATTTTCTCTACTTTTTCAATTTACTCCATGTTGGGATCTTCCTACTCTTTTCCTTGAGTAGCCTTGGTTAGGCCTCACCCTAACCTTTTTGGAATACAACAACATTCTTTAATAGAAAACCTTTTTGTTCATAATGGGTCACGAACCTGTGCGTCATGCACATTACCATTTGGTTATCAGAATGGTCAATATTCATTTATTAGTCTTCTATTCCTTATATGATGTTTTTCAAAATGTAATCCAGGATTCTGGTATAT